>MU182264.1:367369-378839 GCA_016904865.1 Pissodes strobi
AATAATAATAATAATAATAATAATAATAATAATAATAATAATAATAAGCTCTTTATTTCCAACAGGCAAACGCCCAATTACAGGAAATTCACATACAAATTAAGAGCAAGTAATTCACAAAAATATTGTTATACAAAGAAAAATAATAAAAGGTAAAATAAATAAGAGCTATAATTAAAATAAACTAGCAAATTAAACTAAGACTAAATATAAAGAATGTAGAGGAACCTTGAGAGGAACGAAACGGATCAAGAACTTTACGAATAACGCAAAGTAAGTTAGGGAAACTAAGTAAAAAACAAAATAATCCAAAATAAGAAGTGACAAAGAAGAAAGAAATGAAAACAAGGGAAATACAGATGAAAAATGAAGATGAAGAATGCGGAGATACAGTTAAGGTGGGAAACCCGAGGAGAAACCAGACGCCTCACGCAGATGTTTCAGAACGTTAGACAGGCTGCTGGTATGTATATGAGAGGCGTTTGATACAAGATTGAAATTTTTGCACATGTTGTGAATGGGGCACTAGTATAGAACATTAGATCTCGCCAATCTCAGACTGAACGCGGGTTGTTGTCTAGCTGCTAAACGATGTACAACATGAAATGTTATACTTTCCAAAAGAAAGGGACAATCGATCACATCATGGAGAAACTTATAAACGAATATCAGCGATTGTGAGTATCTGCGCGCAGACAGCGATAGTTTCCTGAATCTAGACAACAAAAGGTTACGATCAAACCCTCGGTCTGGATAAATATCGTCCTCTCTGAACATAAGATACGTGAGAAATCGCCTCTGCACAGCCTCCAACGAATCAGTGTGGCTATCATACCACGGACACCATACAAGTGACCCATAATCCACCCTTGGTCTGACGAAGGAGTAATAAAGCAGTTTGATAACAAAGATGTTGGTAAAATTTCTGCAGGATAATCTTGAATATTTTGGAGAAGTTACATGGATATAGGACGATAATTCTTAATAACTATTGGATCGCCCTTCTTATGTATGGGACAGACTATTGCAACCTTCCAGGTTTCGGGAAACATGCCCAGTTCCAGGATCAGATTGAAGATATGACACTGGGGCTCGCACAAAACGATGGAACAGTCTCTAGCAATGAAGTGGGATGCCGTCTGGGCCAGGGTGATCTTGTTTTAAAGTTATTTGCTTGCTAAAACTATATCATCAGTAGTTATTGGCGGAACGTCGATGATATCGGAATGCTGCATTAACGGATCAGTATTTGCAGGCTGGTGGGAATCTTTGTACACACTTTGAAAATAGTTGGAAAAAGCCGAAACGACACATTGGGGACCGTGGTAAGAGTGATTAGTGTCTTTCATAGTGGCTGGAATGCGGGATTAAGCTATCTTGCTTTGAATAAAAGACCAGAAGTTTGATGCATCAGAAGTTATGCTTGTTTCGGCATGCCGGATATATTCCCTGTATCTTGTCGGAGCTCGATTTAATTAAGCTGCGCAAAGATTTGTATCTGGAGAGGTAAAATGTCGAGTAAAATGTAGATTTATAAGTTCTAAAGTCACGATAGGCCTTTTCTTTTTTGAATACATTGTCAATGAGTTCCTTGGTAAACCATGGAGGAAAGCGCCTACGCTACGGAAGTGCACAGGTAGCGAATATAATATTTAGAATCTCATACAAACTCTGACATGAGTTACCGACATCTGTGCCACTGAGAACAGGCGATCAGTCAGTGTTCGACATTAGCTCATAACAGCTATGAAATTGACTTTTCTGAAATTATTAAGGTGTAGATCATCATTGTTTACAGGAAAGTTGCCTATGTGAGGGAGGGCCGCTGGACCAAATTTATGTCGCCCCAAATTTGAACTTTCTCCAGGTCTTGATTAATTGCTGTAATCTGCTCCTGTCTGTGGTGCTAAGTCTCAGTCGCTGGTAAAGGTTTTTCTGATCTAAATTGGGAGACAAGGGTATTGTCACCTGCAAAACTGTAAACAGGATTTTTCGTTTCGGTCAGCAGGTCGTTAATATAGATGAGGAACAGAGTTGGTGCAAGAATTGCGCTCAGATGCACGGCCGCGTAATTAAATTATTTAGGTATTATTAGGTAATATTTGGTATTATTTGGTATTTTTTGGTATTTTTTGGTATTATTTGGTATTATTTGGTATTTTTTGGTATTTTTTGGTATTATTTGGTATTATTTGGCAATTTTTACGATATTTGGTATTTTTTTATATAATATTGGTATTTTCTGGTATTATTTGTCAAATATGGTATTTTAGTGTACAAATTCTAGTCAGCGGTTAACCCCTCGACTTTTTACCACAAATGCATAAAATTTCAAACACTTTTATGATTTGCACCGATTTTATAAATCTTTCCTCAAGTTGTAGGTAATCATGATTATTATCTAATATTGATTTTGCAAAAAGTTTTAATGAAACTGGTGTTACACAGTTTAGAATCAAAAGTTGCATTTTATCTTAAACTTCTGAATACTCTGCAGAAGAATCTGACGACACAATGATGGGCCTATGTATGATATTTTTAAGCCTTGTCATTTCTTAACATTTCTCTTTTTATTGATATCAATATCTTTATTATTAAAGTAAACACAACAACCAACACTAATATCGTGCTCTAATAACTGCTGCCATGAGCCATGGAAAGAATTGAACAGACTTGACGATAGCCCTTTGACGTATGTTTTCCCACTCTTCAAGAAGAGTGATTCGAACATCTGCAACAGTTTCTGGTTGACTGTTGCAGATTAACCTTCCTAACATATCCCACACATGCTCAATCGGCTTTAGGACTAAGTATAGGTCAATCTAATCGTTGAATGTCCATTTCATCCAGATAATCGATGACAACTCTTGCGACATGAGGTCTGGCCTTAATGTGCATTAAACAAGAATTCTGACCAACAAATGGAGATAATGGAATGACTTTCCTAATCTTCGTCAATCCAGTATCTATGTTCACGGACAAAATTTAATCGTTGCAAGCACAGCTCGGCAAGCAGCTGGTCTTAAAATCAACCTATATTTATAGAATCTACGACGAGACAGATGGGTCATCCAGACACTCTTGTGCCACGTAAATGTTCAAGTCGACGGCTATTAACAGTAGATGTTACTCAGCGGTCTCGCTAAGCAGTTAGGTCCGATATATCCATCTCTTGTAACTTTACCAAGGACATACATATCATGGATACCATTGTTGGATTGTTGTACCTTTTTGGTAAGAGATAGATGATATATCGATCCTTAGAGTAACAGAATGATAATCTCGTTGGTTTGTGGCGCTGGTGGTCTTTTTAATCCTAGACGCTGTGCGTACTCACGTTCTCTGGCCAAGACATTTGCAAAGTAGTGTAAATCACGACCACATACTTGGTTCCCTTTAAAAAATTGTTCTTACTTTAAAAATAAAGATATTGAGAAAAGATATGTTAAGAAATTAAGAGGCTTAAGAATAGCATACGAAACCGACTCTTATTTTAACCAAAAGCATTGCCAAGTTGTTTACAGTAGTTACCACTTTTAATACCACATAAGCAATTTTCTACTAGTAAAATAATTATATAAAACGGTTTGCATCGAGAATACCTTGAGATTTATTTAAGCCATTCGAAATTCTAGACTTTCATATGCAATTTCCGTTTAAAGTAGTTTAAACAATTTTGCTGAAAGGTCAATCATCACCAAAATATGTACATGACAGGTTTCTCACTATTAAAAGGTAAGAGAGATATGTTTCCGACGTTTTAGAAAAAAAAATTAATTTAAAATAATATATATACTTTTATTTTCTTGCGGAAATAAACTAAAGAATCTCACTAATTAAGTGGATGTCCTTTAATAAAAGAGAACCAGAAAATGTTGCCTCAAGTAGACTAAGTGATATGCGAACATCATAGAGTTCTCCATACGAAATATTGAAAAACAATGAGTATTTGGGGCTATTGCCCAGCCACCATTGGGCAAGGAGACGGATGCTATTATAATAAGCACTTTTCACTAAATAAAGCTGAAAAGTGTAAATAAGTAGGTAAATAACCTTTTAGGAAGGAAAATTAAAATGTTTTAGTGGTATTCTATAATTTATTAAAGAAATAAAAAAAATATTGATTTCAAAGTCATACTATGTTTTCAAAATACGTTTTAATTAATCTCCAGCCACGTTATTTGAAATTTTTTAGCGAGACAAAATTTTTGCTGAGGATATTAACATCCTTACCTTTAGAGATACCTTTTTTAATAATTTAAGAGACACAACTATTTGAGCCACAAAGTAATTATTTTGCTGTTATATAGAATTACATTTTTGGCAAACATGGTATTTTTAATTTATTTGATGAGAGACATACCATTAATTCTATAAAATGTCAGACCTTGTTCATATTTTCATGGCTTCTACTTCTACGAAATTTTTTATTCAAAACTGCCCCTCACCTGGCAATCTATTTAAGTTAACTCCCTGGGCGGAGAGACCGATGCCCATGTATCCATCTCGGCCCTTACTGACGATCTTAACCTCGAAATAGTACAGTCCGCAAGCCGCAGGTATGGGGTGTGTGGCTTGAATGCTGGCAGCGTCTCGGTGGGAATTTCCGTGTCCTGAAAAAAGAAGGATTACATGTCAATTGGAATTAAAACAAAATATTATTTATGTTTTGTTCATTCCCTATGATTATTTAAATATTTAATTGCTTATGTCGTAAATTGACGGAAGGGAACAATGAACAAGTTAAAATATATCAATAAATACGACATATAGTAATATCATATCATAGTTGTCGTAAGTGTGCCGTAAAATGGATACCATTGTCTTTGATATGTTCACATCTTTCAAAAATGCGTTAGAATTTGATACTATTATACTCAATTTGTCTGACTATAAGGCCACATTTAGGATTTTCAACGGACATTGATTAAAAGAGGCAATAATCCTTCAAAATTGGTTTCAATATATCAAACCAGGGTGAAATCAGTATCGTTAAAACATAAAACAAAAAATCTCGCACGCTCGCAAGGCCATAAAGTACCAGCGTAAATTGACGGAAGGGAACAATGAACAAGTTAAAATAATATATCAATAAATACGACATATAGTAATGTCATATCATAGTTGTCGTAAGTTTGTCGTAAAATGGATACCATTGTCTTTGATATGTTCACATCTATCCAAAAATGCGTTAGAATTTGATACTATTATACCCAATTTGTCTGACTATAAGGCCACATTTAGGATTTTCAACGGACATTGATTAAAAGAGGTAATAATCCTTCAAAATTGGTTTCAATATATCAAACCAGGGTAAAACTCAGTGTCGTTAAAACATAAAACAAAAAATCTCGCACGCTCGCAAGGCCATAACGTACCAGTTAAGAAGCTAAAACTTTAAAATAAAACAATAACTCGAATTGCTCATTGGAGCTTAGAAAACATTACATGTATTTATTGTCATGATCGTAGAGCAGTATTTATATTTCAGATAGAGCAAATTTTGCTTTTTTAATAAAACTGTTCTTTACTTTGCAGTAAATAACTCGAGCTTTGTTAGATTTTTTTACCAGTTTGTATGTTTTTATTATGGGAAAAATACCTACTTTTAAATTTATTTATTTATTGGTGCTAAAAAGTACAATACACACACAATAATCAAAAAAAATAAAACAATTAAAAAAAAACTTAATACTGAGAGCTAAGACATAATAAAAAATAAAATAAAAAGTGACAATACAGCTAATACATCTAAAGCTTCAACACACAAAACAACATAAAAACAACTCATGATGTTAATCACAAGAAGTGGTTAAAACTGGACCGAAGGCAGTCCTCGAAGGAAAAGAAAGCATTTTTGATAAAACATTCTTTGAGTTTGAGCTTAAAAAAACTATGGCAGATCGTAGACGCAGACAGGCAAGTATTAAAGAATTTGATTACGTAGGACATCTCGAGACCTAGAAAGCCTCAGATACAGTGTCACCAAGGAGTTATTTCTGGTGTAGTGTTGATGAGTATCAGCATGAGTCATAAACCTGGAAGGTTTCCTTAACAAATACTAGGTATACCAGAATATATGCACATAGAAGGGTAAGCACATTTCAGTTGTTTGAATTGTAGTTTACAACACTCTCTATAACCCAAATGAGCTATTACTCTTAAACAATCGGGTTGCAACGCAAATATTTTAGGCATATGCGCAAAGTGACCCCAATTAATGAGACAGTCAGTCATTATAGAGTGAAAGTACCCAAAGTTTACAGCTCTGTGAATGCAGGTCGAGACTGAGCCAGAGAAACTACGGATAAGGAATAGGCATCTTGACAATTTGGAGAACAATTCTTCAATGTGAGATGGCCAAGTCAATCCTCCATCCAGAGTGATGCCAAGAAAATTTACTGTTGTATCCTGGCCTAGTTGACAGGAGTTAAAGTAACTAAGGGAGAATATTATATGTTGAGTTTTGGCCTTATTTAAGCATAGTCGATTTGATATCGCCCATTCCCTTAGATCAGCACATGACTCGTTCTTTGCGAGAGCAAGGTTAGATACACCTGAATCAGCAATCAGAGATGTAATGTCATCAGCATACAGACAGAACGTAGAGTCAGGGTCACAGCTGGGCATATCATTAGCATACACTAGAAAGAACCGAATCTTGCGGTACTCCATACTCCAGCATTAAGCTCCGAGACCTACCACCCTCAAAATAGACAAACTGACTTCTATTTGTCAAATAGGACTGGATCAGCTTAATACTATTATTGTGATCAAATTTAGAGTATT
This sequence comes from Pissodes strobi, assembly GCA_016904865.1. NCBI lineage: Eukaryota > Metazoa > Arthropoda > Insecta > Coleoptera > Curculionidae > Pissodes > Pissodes strobi. Next base: position 374,159 of record MU182264.1, read on the forward strand.
CGAGCTTCCGAAGATGTATATCATGCTCTACACAATCAAAAGCACTGACAAATCATGAAATGTGAGTGTAGGCCACTCTCAAAGCCCTCAAGAATGTTCTCATATGCATCCCTGACTGCCGAGCCAGTGTGGCGTCGCTGCATTTTGAAAAGATCCCTAATTCAGAAAAACGATTTTAACCAGGTAGGAAACCACCGATATCAACTAGCCTATATCTTTCAACAATTCAAACAAAGTGGTTAAATCACAACTAATCTTTTCCGATTCGAAATTAACAAGGAAGCAAGTTAACTAACTAAAGGCGCATTTGCTTAAGTTGAGGATAAAACGCCTCTCGCATATTAACGATCTATTTAGATATTTTATTGAAAATAGCTGGATAATATACATAATAGCTAAGTTTATGTTTTAAACGTAGCATATACATTTTATGCAGCATGCTCCATCAATAATGTGGGTAATGATAGATGAATAAAAACATAATTGACACTTATATGTACTAAGCGTCTATATGTTTCACCATGCATCAAATCCTACAGACTTTAGGTGATCCCCACTAGTACTTCCGATCAAATTAGAACCACTCTTTTTTTTTTGCTCCATTTTCTGCCGGATTCCTAATTTTTTACTTGAACAAAAAAAGATCCTAATATATTTCATTTTTCATTTTTTTTTCTTTAAGAATACATAGTTCTGGTCTACCAACTAAATAATAAAATTTACTGAAATTAAAACACCTATCAAGAGACATAATTGTGTACAAGCATATCTGTTTAAACCATGACTTTAAAACCCCCAAAAAACAACTGTTGCATCACGACTAAAACTCTAGAGTAACTACCTTTGCGTGAATATCCCGCTTAAATGTTTAATAATTTACCCATAAAATAGATAAAAGCAATCATTTCATTATAAGTCAATTTGGTATGATTCTATGGCTAGGTCAAAATAACATAATTTTCCCTCTGATTAATGAGTATTAGGTGTAGGGTGTATAACAGCCATTTGTATAACCGCCATTTAAGACCAATAAGGCCCCGTTTATGTACGCATATCATAGAAGATTTTATATTCGTTTAATCCGAAATAGCAATAAAAAATCATTATTTGATTTTCCATTTATTTTTTGCACGCTCAGGTATTTTGGCATCTTTACTGGCTTGATCTGTAAGTGAATTTTACAAGTCACCGATCGGTAATTGATTATTTACCGCCCTCGGGTTGTAAGTAAATACAAATAAAGTCCTATTTAATAAAATAAATTTGTATTAAAAAATAATGTTGCAATTCGAACAATTAATAAAAGTAATTGAGCCGAGAGACTCTTTGTTCAACATATTGTGATTCTCTCTAGATACAATCACAGATTCCCTAGTTGTGCTGACAATACTGACATCTTCAACCGCTGGCACTGAAGAATTTTCATGTGGGATCTGTTTTGAAAAACGAATTTTATTTTCCACGGAGTTTTTTACAAACCCTTCAGGTACTGAGAACGAACGCCACCCACCATGCCTTTTGAGGCATAAAATATATCACTTTTGCTGCATATTTTTCTGACGTTTCAAAAAAGCTGACAGTACGGGTACAGGCTGTAGTTGGCATGTACACTGGCGATTGTCGGCTAAGAAGCCACATGAACAAGATAGGGCTTTCCGAATGACCAATAAGCTCGATTTCTACCATCAGCCAGTCGAGCAAGAAGGACTCAGAAAATAATATAGTACAAGGTATAAGCGATCATCTACAGACAGTCCGTACTCTAATAGAGAAATGCACCGAATATAACGTACCCCTGAGTCTGGCTTTCATCGGTTACGAAAAGGCTTTCGACTCGGTCGAGAGATGGACTGTTTTAAACGCAATGGACCAGGCAAGAATTGAGTATAGACACAAGATCTTATAAAATACATTTACGAAAACGCTACACTACAAGTGGCCATTGACGAAGAGATATTAACAGATAAGTTCAAAATAGAAAGGGGGGACGCCAAGGAGATACCATATTCCCTAAGCTGTTCACACTGGCATTGGAAAGCGCCTTTAAAAACTTGCCATGTGAAAATAAAGGTATCAACATAAATGGAACTCGACTAAATCACCTCCGTTTTGCTGATAATATTGTTGTCATTAATAATGGCATCAATGAGCTGAGAGATATGTTGGAAGAACTGCAGGAGACATCAAAAGAAATCGGGCTTAAGATGAACCTAAACAAAAGCAGTAAAGACAGCAATAACTATAACGCCACGCTCTCGAAAACGTCGAGGAATACATATATCTGGGCCACGCTGCCAGACTGGGAAAACACAACCAAACAACTGAAATATCCCGGAGAACAAGACTGGGCAGCATTCGGTAGGCTAGGCTACATTGTAAAAGCCCAAAGCATTCCAATCAAACTTAAGCGAAAATCTATGAGGCTTGCATACTACCTGTCACCACATACGGACTGGAGACTATGACACTAACAAAGAAGAGTGCAGAAAGACTCAGAAAAACCCAGGGAGCCATGGAGCGTACCATGTTAAGAATCAGCATAAGAGATCGCATCAGAAATGATGAGATTCGAAGAAGAACAAGGGTAAAGGATGTTATGAGAAGAGTAGCCGAACTAAAATGGAGATGAGCAGGTCACGTTGCAAGATTTAGAAAATAATGCGTGGCGCCACAAAAAGAAATACAGGAACCCCAAAAGCGATGGGGGGATGACATCCAAAGGATAGCGGGGAGAAACTGGCTTCAAACTGCCCTAGATAAACGGACATGGAAGCTACTAGAAGAGACCTACATTCAGGAGTGGCCGGCAGCCTATGCTAAAGAAGAAGAAGAATCCCTAAGCTTTTTTGCATCTATTTCATGGAAATCTGCAAAGAAAACTGAGGAAGCAATTCAATTTATCCCTAAATGGATATCATGTCCAACACTGGATGTATAATTTATACGAGACTGTTATTTATATCAATCGAGAGCATTTTTCATGCTTCTTTAATAACGATTAAAAACGCCTAAAAACCTCTTTTCCCTTAAATGGGCATCCTGACCATTTAAGACACTCATATAAAATTTAAGATCCTATTAGGGAAACCTAACCTAAAATTATTAAAACGTAAACAATAAAACAATACATTTATTTGCTAATAGAAGCTTAAAAACACATACCTACTTTAGACAAAACCAAAAACAATAAAAACTTCAGAAAAATATTTCAAGTCTGATAATCTAAATAATATATTGTAGTGGTAGTGGAAAGAAAACACATATTTACAGAAATCTTTAATTTAATTAAAATCTTAATACGAAATACTAAAAAGTAAAGTGTCAATCACTGTCTCCATGTCCAAGACTAGTGTCCTACAACATTTTAAAAATACAATCTGCTCATAATTTTATTTATTTTCTTTTTTCACTAAGTGTAAATATATCTAGCTTTATTGTCATGAGAACCATAAAGCTTATAAACATATCTGGAATACACTAATAACACACCGGAAAGTAATTAAAAATATCAAAAGGTAAACATCTCTAAGGCTTGGATACAGTAATAAACATTTAATATTCAAAAAGTATATAATAGCGACCTCAATCTCAATAAGTTTAAAGATAAAATATATATATATATATATATATATATTGTAAGTTTACAAATCACAAAAATGACACACGAAATGCAATCTTGTCCGAGGTCTAATAATGATCAGTGTTTGGCGAAACATGTCATCGTTGTATAATTTTTAAATATTAAATATTTATTATACTGAGGACAATATTTAGAGGTGTTTTACTAACCTTTTAAAAAAAATACGTGTTGGGTAATTTGTTGAAAACTGATTAACAATTTGCCTATTTACATTCGTCAAATTAAGAAATGCAGAATATTTCGCTTTAGACAAAAGGTCAAGAAACTGCTCGGACCTTCTATAAAGTGGATGATTTCTTGTCACACAGTTTTAATTAGTTTAACAGGTTTACATAATACATTGTAGTATTCCGGATGATATATATTATTTCATAATTATTATTATTCAGGATATTATATTTTAAATTCCAACGAGCCGCTGGTTTTTTTATTTTGCATCATATCTGGATAGATAATTACAGGTGCTACTAAAATAAATTAAATACAGAAGTATAGGGTTTTCCCCGAAAATCTTCTAAAAATATGGCAAAAATCAAATGAGCATCTTAAACGATAAATTTTGACATATTTTTATGTTCTGCTTTTTCAAATAGAATACCATATAATTATGTATATTATTACATTTTTAGATTTTACGGAAAATTCCAGACATTATAATGTTCTATGCCTGTTTTTAAAATATTAGCAGTTTGAAAATTTAATTTCTGTAACTTCAACAGGCTGTAGAATCTAAACGGCTTAACTTAGGGCGAAACGATTTGTTCTTTCTTATGATCAGTATTGGGCGAAACATGTGACTATTTTTAAATACTAAATGTTTACTACTGCGAGCAATATTTAGACGTCTGCTTTTCTAAGCTTCAAACAAAAATTCTGTGTTGCGTAATTTGTTGAAAACTAGTTAACAATTTCCCAATTTACATTCGTCAAATTAAGAAATGCAGAATCTTTCGCTTTACATAAAAGGTCAAGAAGCTGCTCAGATCATCTATGAAGAGGATGACTTCTTGTCACATATATATATATATATATATATATATA
>MU182264.1:379239-405792 GCA_016904865.1 Pissodes strobi
ATATATATTTGTGAATGAGATTCTCATATTTCGAGAAGTATTTTCTTTGGGGTATGGCTGAGTTCTCGCTTGGACTGGATAGTTCATGTTGACAGTCTGACCCAATCCATTTGTTAATAATAACGGTATGTTTAGTGGGGAAACTAAGGATCATTCCTACTCCACAAGGAATAAATCGGATTTAATTTGTCCTCGAGCCAAATTTTCCTACGTTCAAAAAAATGTAACAAAAAAAAAATTTAATAAAATTCCTCTAAGAATCAGAGACTACACTTCAAGAGAATTTAAGAAGATACAAATTCAAAAAGCTTACTATGCAGTAGAAGAAAATCTCAGAGATAATCTCAGAAAGGTTGTGAGAGTGGTTGTTAATGTAAAAATTATTTTAAAACGTTGGTATATGCGAGAAATCTTAATGTATTTTTTAAATTTTAATTTTGTCTTTTTTGTGTAATACTGTTACTATTGAACAGTCAACTAGATCAAATACAGGGAATTACAAAAACAAATTAGAAGGAAAATTAGAGAAGCTAAGGAAATCTGGTTTACCAAAGAATGTCAAGAGATAGAAACTCTCCAACAAAAATACGATAGCTTTAATGTTCATCGGAAAGTTAAGGAAGCCGCTGGCGCTGGTGTCTACAAACATCGAGCTACGGGTCTGCTAGTAGACAACATGGGGAAATTAATTATAAACAAACGAACTCCTATACTTACATGGCAAGAATATATTAAACAACTTTTTGCAGATAACAGACCAGACCCACACAACTGCAGACTTGCACAACCGGAGCGTCAATCACCATCGAAGAAGTTCAAACTGCCCTCACGCAAATGAAAATAGGAAAAGCCCCTGGACCTGATGATATTGGGGCTGAATTCTTGAGACTCCTCGACTGGGAAGGCACCAAGTAGCTCACAAAGCTGTTTAATTACATTTATGACAATGGATATCTTCCTCGAGACTGGCTCGTATCAGAATTTATTACGCTGCCTAAAAAATCTGGTGCTAAGAAATGTAGCGAATACAGGACCATTAGTCTGATGAGCCATTTTCTAAAGGTGTTTCTAAAGTCATACCCAGAAAAGTACCTGTACAAACTTTGTGAAGAGCAATTAATGTCAAATACACAGTTCGGCTTCCGAGATGCCGATGGAACAAGAGAGACATTATTTTGCATACAAGTGCTGTTCCAGAGAAGTAGAGATGTTAACTGCGATGTCTATGCCTGTTTTATAGACTATCAAAAGGCATTTGATAGAGTTCAACATGGAAAAATGGTTCAAATACTGAGGAACGTTGGTTTGGACGACAAGGACATTAGAATAATTATCAACCTGTACTGGAACCAATCTGCCTTTGTTCGAGTGGAAGGAGAGAAAACAGAAGCAATAGAGATACTGCGCGTTGTACGGCAGGGTTGTATACTATCACCGTTATTATTTAACATCTACTCCGAACAAATATTCAAAGAGGCCTGTGAGGAAACGGAATGCGGTATACTAATTAACGGGAGCCGCATTAATAACATTAGATATGAGGATGATACTGTGGTGTTCGCGGACAGCCTGGAAGATCTCCAGGAAATCATGATCAAAATAACACAAACAGGTGAACAATATGGCCTTGATCTGAATATTAGTAAAACAAGATTTATGGTGATCAGTAAAAATGCAGTGGCCGCGGGAAGAATAACAATAGGTCTGCAGCAGATTGAAAGCGTTAGTAACTACACCTATCTTGGAACTACCGCTAATGACAAGTGGGACCACTCACAGGAAATTCGATGTCGTATAGAGAAGGCCAGGGCGATATTCTTAAAAATGAGAAATGTTTTTAGAAGCAGGGATCTAACCTTAACAACGAAGATAAGATTACTGCGCTGCTATGTGCTCTCCGTTCTTCTGTACGGGGTATAGTCGTGGACGCTGACTGAAGCCACAAGCAAAAAACTGTAGTCTTTTGAAATGTGGCTTTACCGTAGATTGCTACGTATATCATGGACCGATCATGTTACCAACGAAGAGGTGAGGAGGATGAACAAGGAAAAGAAAGTACTTATCACGGTAAAGTCCAGAAACCCGAACAGATTCCAGTTACTTCAACAGATATTACAAGCAAAAATCCTTGGACAACGCGGACCAGGACGAAGAAGAATTTAATGGCTGAAAAACCTAAGAACAAGGTTTGCAATGACCACCACTGGTCTTTTTCGAGCTGCGGACAACAAGGTGATAATTGCTGGGTTGATAGCCAACATCCGGAACGAATAGGCACTCAAAGAAGAAGAAGGTCCACTCTCAGTCGGCACTTCTGATGTGCGCTTACAAAGGCGAGACGCCAGACTTTAGATGAAACGGGGGAAACGTGGCACGAGGCCTGAGCGATTAACCAGCATTTCACCAGGTTCCGCCACGAGGCAAGCAGGGAAATGCTGGGGGATAGCCCCACTAATTTATTGTTAATGTTTGGTGACGGAAGTAATACAGGCATTTGAATTTGAATATTGCACCGGTCTAAAATCGATCTGGCCTGGGCCAGCCATTTTTGATAAATTAAAACTGTTCAGCCCTTACTAGGGCCAGTACTTTGACCTCCGATTAGTCACTGCTAAATTAGTCAGTGTTTGGAATATCACATAGGTATCTATTAATAGGAATAGCATACTGGCATTGGGATATTCAAGATACTGATTAATTCAGCGAGCGGTTAAAGTAACTAATCGGAGTTCAAAGTAGTGACCGTTAATCTTAGAAACGTGAGCTAGGTCCGTAATTTTTAAACAAGTAAACAACTCAGTCTGGCTATAATTTACAGTGTGCCTCAGTAAATCTCGTATTTTATATCATTTTTGTTTATGATTTTTAGGAAATCAAGGGTAAATTATATTGGGTTTGATCGATCTGAGGCTTACTATTACTATGCCCGACTCTGTCTCTATCGCTCGGTATTGTTGGAGAACGGCAGGTGCCTTCAAAGTGTTCAAAACCCCTTTTTTCATCTGACAATATTCTTAAATAATTGAATTTTATGGCATGGCACCTAGGGCTCGAAATTGTATTTGAAGAACTCGAATATTCGACTATTCTAAATTCGAATTTTTTGTTAGTTAAAAAAATTGGAATAATCGACTATTTGACTAATCGATTATTCGAATACTTGACTGTTAAAATATTCGACTATTTAACTATTCAAATATTCGACTACTCAAATAGTTGAATGTGAAACACAAAAAGATACAAGGCTTCTTTGTTCGTAATTTAAATTTGCCCCTCTTTAAATTTGCTGTTCTAAATAATTCATTTTTCATTATGAAAGTCATGTTTTCATAGTTTTTGAGCAGTCCATATAAAAAGAAACAAAAATTTACTTCGTTCACCGTATTTTACTATTTTGCGAGAAGCAGCATCTTTTGTCAAAAATTACTTTTTGTCGAAAAGCGTCCATTTGTCCTCTAACTTTTGGCCCCTCTATCCGTGTATATGTATGCAGGTACATAATAACATGTAGGTACTTCATTTTAAAATATAATATTTCGATCAAGGCTCGAAATTGTATTCGAATAATTTAATAATTCGAATAGTCGACTATTCCAAACTCGAATTTTTTGTTAGTTGAAAAATTTGACTATTCAAATAGATATTCGAATTATTCGACTATTCGAATAAAATACCAAACGACTATTCGAATACTTATATTTTTAAAATGCCGAGCCCTAATGGTACCTAAAATATATTGATTTTTTCTGCAGGAGTCAAAAAACCAATAATATAATAGGGCAAGTGGAACATTATATGGCCCTGAGATTTGGGGTACCATGTAATTTTGTTCGTATTAAGATATGCACCCCATTTGCCTTATAGCATGGCTACATTACTAACCTACGTTAGTAGTTTACTTTGAGTTTTTAACGGAAATGCCCCAACTAACATTATCGTATATTTTATTATAGGTACTGTGGGATGTCGCGGCAGGTGTCGTGGGTCTTCTGAACGAGCATTTCATATTTTGCTACCATGACATATTTCGTTTACTCTAAGTTATGCTCATCATTTCACTTACACCAACGAACCCAATAAGCCAAAGTGGTTTACTTTTCACATCAATTCCCAACTTACTTTCTCTGTTTTTTATATCGACGTAACCTTTTTCTTGAGAAAAAACAATAAATACACAAACTGTGCATGTTTTTATAGAAAAACAAAATTATGTTAGTCCCATTAAGAGAACATTAATATCGAATTATCAGAAAACAGAAAAGATAATACTTTAAAAAATAGCTATCATTTGAAGCTCCAAGCTTAGATAATGGATGGTCTTGTTAATCGAAGATAAAAATTAATAGTCGAGCAAAAATAATCAGAGCTCATATTGCATTTGGTACTGAAATAAATAATTAAATAAAATGAACCTATTTATCTATGTTAACTATTTCTGGTAACATTTTAATTACTGACGCAGTGGAAAGGTGATTTGTCAACTGATGTCAGGAATTAATTAATTAATCATGATTTATATTACCTTAATTAAGGTTAATTTTATTACATTTCCAGACCCAGAAAACTTTACCCATGCCGCCGACGACGTACAAAAGTTGACTTTAAGCTAGTACCATTTGATGATATGAAATACGATTGATTATTTATGAATTTTTCGAAAGCAATAATTTTTGAAAATATAATTTTTTGAAAATAATTTCCATCTAACTAAAACCACTTCTGCTTTTAGCTGGGACGAACTTTGACATTTTTAATGTCACATTCTCAAATAACACTTAATGTCTTACTAGAGCGCACCACCTGCATACACACTAGGAAGCCTATAAATGCAGGGTTCAGATCAGTCCGCTGTCTAAAATAGTCATCAAAACTTTTCAGAATAGACACCTGGTTGATGCAAGTATACAGGGATTTGTCGCCGCTTCCTCCAACCTCCAATGGCATGGATAATATTGGATAAGACCAGTTTTCTGTATGTTTGAGTTCAAACCATCGCACCACTCATTTGGCATCTATTTTGGGGTTGTTTCAAAGCCAAGCCGTAGAAGTGCAGTACGAGCAAAGAAAATAGTATCCTATTTTCTTGGGTCAGTGCAGCTACAGGTTTGGTTGTTATCGAACCAGTGAGAGCCGGGCCGCCAGACACCCTGGCCCTGGAAGTATAATGTGAGGGTAGGGAGTTTGCTCATGTAAACAAATTGATACGGTACAGTACTGAAAATGTATATAATGAGATGGAAGACAGTATAAATAGGGAATAAATTGCCAGAAGAGTCGGTGGAAGGTAAAGCGCCGCCAATGTTGCAATAATTTCATGACAGTGCACTTCTGGCAATTTCTATACTTATTGTTTAATTCAAATTGAGATTATGAACAAGAAGCCAGAAGGCTAAATGAAAGAATAAAGCCGTATCCACACCTTCTCTCGGCAAGTGTGGACGTGCCAGCGGCCTATGCCGCGCAACAAAATTAGGCCGAAGCCGATTTCAGCAAAGTGACAACGTTTTTAGCTCAGTCCAATTTTTTGGTATTTTTGTTCACTCTGTTTAGTAGTCGGGAGTAGTTGAATGACTCGTTGGTGTCAGTTAACGTAACCTGCAAAATGGAGTGAACCAAGGAAACAATTTAACATTGATTGATTTGTACCGGAGCATTCCATTTTATGCGATGATGGAAATAAAAACTATAGACAGAAACAAACGCACAGACTTGATCTTCTTCTTTTTTTACTATTCGCGATTTCGACAAAAGCTGCCATAGTTATTAACATGTCTTCGTCAGTAAACGTTTTCTACACAACTGAATTTTACGGGACTATTGAAGTTGATCATTTCAGTGTGAACGGGTCGCTGCATTCGGCAAAAGCCATCAGAAACCCGAAAGACTTCGGTATGGACGCGGCTTAAGACAGATAATTTCGGTGTTAAAAGCGTCGGTGCCTTAAAAGCGTCGGTGCCCCACTCGATCGATAATTTTTCTTTGTATTTTCGTTTTTTACATGAAGTGTACGTCCGGGGATTTGTCAAGCTAATTTGGGGTTGTTGAGCAAACCATTGATCAATTGCTAGAAGTCAACAAGAAAGTCATAAATACATTAATAACTGTATTAATGAAAAAATTCGAAACACCAATCAAAGAATGTAAAATTTTGAATTTTGCGAACTGAAAACAAAAAAAAAAGTAACAAATAGTAATAAAGTACGCGAAGTTTGCATACGACGCGATTTGTTTGGGTTCGTAATATATCTATGAAGGAGGCAGCAGATATCGAAAAAATGCGTTCGTATCTCATGACAGAAAAATCTACGTTAATAAAATTTTAATGAAACGCCAGTATGTTACCTCCCGCAATCGATATCGGCAATATTTAAAAAAAAAAAATTACAAATTCTTTGCAGTCACCATGCTCCATGTGTACATATAGTTTTTGATTGGTGCAGTTGGCATTCAAAACATTACGATTCGTTACGAGGGGGTTTCGAGACTGATACATTTAGTCCAAAACAAAATAGACTAACTGACTTTTCGAAAGCACTTTCGAAATAATAAATCCAAAGAAGAGAAGTAGGTGCCATAATTCGTAACAAAAATATTGTACTAAATTATATAAAATGCTATGCGTACCAAATTAACGTTGAAGGTAATGTCGTTCGAACGACGAATGCTGATTTCCATTGTTCTCCGCACAAAGAGGCTGACACAAAGATAATGTGTGTATTTAAAATTGATTCAAATTCAAATATTGTCATTAGGTGTTCCGATACAGATGTTGTTGTCATTTTGTTAGTAGGAAACTTACACAAAATTGAATAAAAAATTTGGATCGATTGCGAAATATGCGATAAACCACATGTTAATAGTATAAATGCGCTTCATGAGACATAGGGATTAGAACTGTGCAAAACAGTACCGGGATTTCATGCAATAAGAGGCTGCGATTATAATCCAGCGTTTCTTAGCAAAGGAAAACGGCGTCCGTGTAAAATGATCTTGAAGTGAAAAGAGTACCAAAAACTGATTTAGGCAATACTTTCTCGATTGCTGAATCATTAGTTTGTGATAATTACGATATTAAATCTTGCAAGGAAGTCAATAAGCTGAGATATACGAATCGTTCCATCGAAGTTACACCATAAAAAATGTTGACGAGTCTTTCCAAACAAACGATTTGAAAAACTTCGATGCTTCTTGCCTGCTACAATATTACGTCGAATTGTGACAGCAGATAGAACAACTCATTATACTGCACATAATATATGGAGGACTGCTACCTTATTTTATCCATACAAGCTGGAACGGGAAATCAGGATGGACACTAAATGCATCAGTATTAATTTAAATGGTTTGAAGGAAAAGATTTACCAACATCTGGCAAAAACGTCCTTGATAGTGAATTATCACTAGAAAGGTAATTTTGAATTCGATTTAGATGATTTATTAACTTTATTAAATTATTCATTTCTACTTTCAGCTGAAGATGATGACATGATTTACGACAACAACGAGGACATTCAGTTGGATAATGATATAGATTGTTTTCGATTAGTATTAGAGATGTTTGATGTATTCGAATTAGAAATAAAAGTTATTTCCACAAATCCACGTGCGTCTAATGGAAAGGCATGACCCGAAATCATCAGCGGCCTCATCCATAGGCCTAGAAGGCTGGTGTTTTAAAAATATCAAAGGCATAGGCCTCGGATAAATCAGAAAAAAGCTGCTATTTTATTCCATGTTTGTTTTTTAGAGATAGGAAAATGTAGTCGACTATGTTAAAACAGCGGTATCGTCGACATTCCTGGAGTAAATCCAAATTGGTTTTTGCAAGCAGAATTTTGTTCCATTATATTGTTAAAGTTAGTATATGATCCACATGCATGAAGTCCCTATTTTATTGGAACATCTCACTTGAATGCAGGTTGCCTAGGAAAAATTGCTATGGCGCCATCTAATTAAAATATTTGATCGTTTTTTTACTTCCAACTGCGAGCGAGAATATCATTTACAATTATATTATTAATGACAATTTTTTAGCGAGAACAGAATGATACCTGAATAGTTTTCTGATTATTACTGATGGTAAGCTATAGCGTAAGTATCGAATTAAAATATTTCATTGTTCCGAACTGGGAGCGAAAATACCGGGTCTACCCCTTGGTACAATTTTAAGCACCCCTCTGTTACGGAGTGATACGAATAGTTTTTATTCTTGATGTACACTAGCCTGGTGCCTGAATTGCTAATAATCACCTTTTAATCGAATAATATTAGCATCACAAATCATAAGATTTACCTTTATTAGAAGGTAACTTTAATGTGTCACCTGAGATTTCCTTCAGGACTGGATTGACCTAAATTGCTTTAGGGTTTAGTTTATAATACACCACCCTCATACAAGTTTCGGCATCAAGTTTTATACAGGGTTAGAAAAATACAATTTTTTCAGGATTTTAAGCCATATAAAATTGGATTTAACGGGCCATAAATTTCGAAAACAGCAATAGAAAGACTTAGGCAAATATACACTTGAAAATGTGATATTTATGCACATTAATTTGCGAAGTTTTTGCCAATTATATGCATAAAGAACTGAAAATATGCAAAAATCCCACAATGAAATTTTGATCATTTGCAAGCATAATTAATTACAACAAACGAATTTTATTAATTACTCTCTTTATTACATTATTAAATAATAATATTTATAATAATTATATAACATCAATATTACATAGGCATAAGTAGGTAATGGAATAAACTTGTACATTTATACAGAATATATACTGGAATTACGCATTATTAAAACTATATAAAATTAAATGTTTTTTAAAATTTTCAATTAAAAATATATCTATCTGAATACCTGTACTTGTATATCGAAAGTTCAACGGCGACGGATGAAACAGGACAAGTTTTAAAATATCTGGGTTCATGTTCAGGTTACTCAAACCAAAGATCTATACATACAATAGATCTTTGCCCAAACTAACAAGTTATTTTCAAATCCTTTTTAAAAATTTTCTAATATTTCTATTCCAGCTGTACCTTGCATGTTTTTGCATGACGCATTGAATGTATCTAATAAATCAATAACCCCTGTAAGCGGCACTTTCTATTTAGTAATTGTTTTCGGTACAAAAATATTATTTGCTTTTAGAAAAGAAACCTGTTGTTGAAGAAGATCGTTTTCAAAAATTTGCTTCGCATGGTTCCGACAATCATTGTTGGAAAGTTCAAAAATAACACTTTTTAATTCGGCAAAATGACCTGCATAAAACATACAGCTCTGGCCAAGTTCCCCTTTAAAACTGGCTGTGGTGTAAGTGGAATATTAAGTAGCCTGTCTCAATACAGCCGGATTCTTAGTGGTGCTTTGAGAAAAACTTGTTCCACGTTTGATACTAACTCGTTGACATAAGGAAATTTGTTTCAGATTTCCTCGGCAGCTCTATTAATATATTGGACTAAACATGTCACATGAATTAAATTAGAATAAAATATCTTTAAAATTGTTTAAGCATGTAGAGAATAAAATATCTTTAAAATTGTTTAAGCATGTAGGGAGCAGCATGTGACAAAACATTAAAAGCTTTTCATGAGGTACAGGGTGACCCGTTTATCTTGGGACAGTACCTTATCTCAGAAAGCATAGGAAATTAGGCAAAAAGTTTATTTATTTATTTATTTATTTGAAATAGGTACTTAACAGATACAACATCCAATTACAAAGTACACTGAGATACAAATATTGTTAAGTTATACATCTTAGCCTAAATTACATACTTTAAAATTTACAGTTTTGTATAAAGAATGGCTATAAAAGCATTTAAACTAATACTAAATATATCACAGTCAGGTAGGGTGTTGAGCAATTTACAAGCTCTGTACTTAAATTAATTTGTACAAAAATTTGAATGGGGAACATCTTGCAAGTAAAAGGTACTTGAAGCTCTTGTATTATACTTAGGCACGTTAAAGGTAAGCTGTTCTAAAAACTCAGGATTGTCAATATTACCTCTTATTGTTTTCCAGAGATATATCAAATCAGCTATTTGCCGTCTCTTTTCGAGGGCAAACAAACCATATTGGCTCAACAACCTATCTTTTGTGATAAAAAAGTCATAAGTTCCAGTTTCCTTAAAATTTAGATAGCGAAGAGCTTTGGTCGGTATTTTTTCGACACTGTATTTGTGACAATCATAGAATGGATTCCACACTTGACTACAATACTCCAGATGATAACGCACAAACGTTACATATAAAGTTTTAATACACCTCACACTCGAGAACCGGCGAGTGTTCCGTACCAAAAAACCATACATTTTTGATGCCCTACCACAAATCAGCTCCACATGAACATTAAAAGTTAACAAGCTGTCGAAGGTAACCCCCAAATCCTTAATTACTTCAACCCTGGCCAATCCCTCATTCCGCATAACATAAACATATTCTATTGGCTGTTTCTTTCGGGTGTATGTTACAATTGAACATTTATTAATATTAAAATACAACTTATTGCCCAGGGACCAATTTACAAGTTCTGTTACGCCCTGTTGCAGAGCAACAGAGTCGTCAATTGTTGATATCTCCTTATAAAGTTTTAGGTCATCAGCAAAAAGTTTCATTTTTAAGTTAGATTTTTCAGTTACTTTTGTTATGTCGTTAATGAACATAAGGAACAGAAGTGGGCCAAGGTTGGAGCCCTGGGGGACCCCCGATGTTGGGGAAAAATAGTCCGAACAATAACCCCTTATTACTACCTGATGATGTCTGTTCTCCAGGTATGATGACATGAGGCCAAGTAAGTTCTGATGAAAACCAAATTGTTTATCAAGTTTTTGCAACAATATGGTATGCGACACCACATCGAAGGCCTTAGCAAAGTCAGTATATATAACATCTACCTGACTCCGTCGATTCAAGGCCTCCAAGATGGTATCTGCAACGCATATCAAGTTGCTCACTGTAGATCTATTTTTCAAAAACCCATGCTGGAAAACAGACATCAGAGGAGCCACGGAGCCATACATCATCCTATACAATACCGATTCAAAAACCTTAGCCGCAGCGGAGAGAATCGCAATCGGTCTGTAGTTCTCGATATTATCCTTAGGACCCTTCTTATATACAGGGCAAATATTTACCTTTTTCCAGTGATCAGGAAAGACAGCGGTCTTTAAACTAAGATTAAAAATTACACGAAGAGGATATCTAAAAACGTCTAATAGCCCTTTAATTATAAAGGAAGGCAGACCATCTGGACCAATTGCTTTTCCCACTTTCAGGTCCCCGATCGCGTCTACAACATCGATATCGCTCAGTGCGCCTATAGAAATCTGGTGAGCAAACACGTTTCCGACAAGTTCATCATTAGGACCGTAATCAGACGAATATACGTTGTTGAAATGTTCGGCGAATGCATCACTTATTTGCTTTCCAGAATCAAACAATGCGCCATCAAGAAACATCTTAGTTGGTATATGATTCGAATCTTTTTTAGAATTAATATAACTCCAGAATGATTGAGGATCTTGAGGCAAATCGTGTTGTACTTTCAAACTATAATTTCTATATGATAGATTAATCTTTTGTTTTATACTAGACCTCAGGTTACAAAGTTCATGCAACAAATGTGCTTCGGATTTATTTTTAATTTTATTTCTGAGATATTCCTTTCTTTTTAAATCCTTTATTATTTCTCGGTTAAACCAGACAGGATATGATCTACTACTACTAATATTAACTTTAGGAACACAAATTTCAAAAATACCATTAATTATATTATAAAACAAGTCCACAACAGTGTTAACATGACTGTAATTCTCCATTACAGACCAATCAACATTCAAGAACATATCATGGAGCAAATCAAAATTAGCCTTTTTAAAATTACATTTTACTACTTGTCTCTTCAGTTCATTTAATTTATTATTGTTTAAGGCCATTACTATTTCCAATGTGGGGTGGTGGTTGTCTTCAGGCACAAAACTAAACGTAGCCCTAGACACTTTACAAACAATTTTACTGATGACAACATCCAATATATGATTCATACTATTACGTACCTTGTTAGACTGAGCACAATCATAAAAACTTAAAAATTTTACAAATTCATTTATATAGAGATCTGTAACTGCATTCTCATAATAATTACTCAAGTTGGTCAAGTTGAAGTCCCCCACAATAGTAAAGTATTGATTAATAACATGAGAAAGGGTCTCAATGTAGGTAAAGAAATGTTCATATGTGGTAACATGAGAGTTGGGTGCCACATATACCACAAATACGTATAGAGAGAAGTGACAGTTAATACTTACTTTCACACACAAAATGTCAACATCGTTGTGGTTAAAGTCCAGGACCACTCTGGTGCTACTAAATGATTTCTTGACGCCGAGCAGTACTCCTCCACCCCTTTTCTTTCCACACTCGTGAAATTTACGATCCGATCTATATACACAAAACATATCTGGCACTATTTCATTGTCATAAACACTCTCAGACAGCCAAGTTTCCGTCAACAGCAGGAAATCAAACTCATCATAGCTGCTCCATATGGCGTTAAATAATTCTTCAGTTTTAGTATTCAGCCCCCTCACATTCTGGTATAACAATGTCATCTCCAAGGCACTGCCTCGCGAACACCTCCGTCTCTCGGCTAGAGATATATGCAGATCCATGTTTTGTCGTTGCTATTCCCGATTAAAATATTGAATCTTTAAACGTTCCTTGTCTACTAGCCTGCAGTATGTAGGGCACTTTATGTTAAATGCAGAATGGTCAATTTTCAAGTTAAAATTATTTTTGTCGTTACTAAGTTTACAGTTTATACATTTATGCGTTTTATTTTCACAGTTTTTCGTTTCATGATCTACGCTAGAGCATTTTCCACAAACCTTTTGCGATGTGCATTCCCTTGACATATGCCCAAACTGATTGCAGTTATAACATCTGACAACACTCACACCAACGGCAAGCCCTGCAATCCATAAACAATCTTCCCGCCGAATGTCTCTTAATTTTGTAGAAAGTTTCAGGATCGCACTTCAATAAGGCAAAATATGATTTAATCATCTTTTTGAATGTAATGAGTTTAACTTTACTATCATTCGCGAAAATCATACTATTTTGTGTTTTTAAAACATTAATAAGGTCTTCTTCCTCATATTCCTTTTCAATTCCTACAATTTTTATGCATGGACACTTTTTGTCTGGTATAACCGTTTCATAGTCATCACCCATCTTTTGCTCCAAACTTGTTTTTAATTTCTTGGCATCCTCACTATCCCTACATTTTACAATGACCCTTCCTTCCTTAGAGCCCCTCATATCAGCTATGCCAATACCGAGTTCCACAGGGTCTATGCATTCCCTAATTTTCTTCCTTGTCGCATCACTCTCACACGCCCTAGTTGGTTTAATGACCACGACACCCTCTGCAGCAGCTTCCGCATAGCTCCTCCGTTTTGCCTGTTCTGATTGGTTATCCGAGAAATTGAGTTTTACAGTTTCAAGAGCTTTTAGGCATCCCGAAGTTTGTTTGATCATTTGTTCGGTCTTATCCACCACCTGGTTTATTTTATTTGCCAACTCTAGATTATTTAAGGCAACATTTATACAATCATTGCAAAACCATGCTATATTTTTGTTGTCTGCAATGGCCCTTGAAATCGTATCCTTTACCTCTACGCACATATTGTGAAACTTATTTTTGCAGTACATACATTTTACTGTTTTATTATTCACGATGAAATTATCAGAACACTCGGGGCACATATATCACAGATCATTGTTCCAACAGCCGTCAGGTGTATGTCGAAAATATAAGTTACTGATCTTTACCAGTGTACTCTTGGCAACAGCGCACTTACAAATAGCGTCCTGCACGGAATCGTTCATGGGTATAAAAAACAACAGCCAATGGAATTTCACATTTGCTGGTATATTATCGGCTTAAACCCGGTGGATTTTTCATAAAATAAGGTTTCTGGAGTTTAATATAACACAATATGATGTTTTCTTATTTTTTAAAGCGATATTTACTTTAAAACAATAGTCTGCTTCGGAGCAATCTTTAATACATCTTAACTACTGTACCACCAGAGCAATTTGTTAAACAAAGCTGTAAGATATGTCTTTCCATATTTGATACTAACTCGCTGATATAAAGAAATTTGATTCGGATTTCCTGAGCGACTCTATTAATACAGTGGGCTAAACAGGTCACATAAATTAAATTCGAATAAAATATCTTTAAAATACTTTCTAGCCTCAAGCATGTAAGAATGACAAAAAAATTAAAAGCTTTTCGTGAGGCAGAGGGTGGCTCGTTTATCTTGGGGCACACTGCCTTATGTCAGAAAACATAGGAAAATAAGCAAAAAATCAAGCAAAAAATTAAATGCAAAAGTTGTAAGTATGTGGTGCTGAAAATTTTAAAAACATCTTCAATTAATTTCAATTCATAAAAACCTAGCGGTAATTTGTGAGCATATTTCGATTCTATACCTAAAATTCTAGACACATTTCCTGTATGTGTCCTACACCTAAGTCTAACCATTTTTGACATATTTTAAATTTTATGTCAAAAACATTTGCAGGTCAGAACATAATTAGTAAATTTTCTATAAGGAAGGAACCCTTTATTATTTAGTTGGAGGATTTCCTTTATAGAACAGGACTTACCTTAGTAGACTGTGTTGATATTTTGCAAATAAATTAATAGAAGGTGATAAAAAAAGAACAATAAAAATTAAATTAGAAAACGTAATAACTCGTTTTTTTTTTAAATGGAAACCCTCTGTTTTTATAATATTATGAATATAATTTAGCATTATAAATAAGGGTATCTTTATATAAGGTTCTATATTCCAAAATCTGTAGTTCTCGAAATATTGAAAATTAAAAAATTCTCTATTGTAAAAATACTGTTACTATTTGTCATAGTTAAAAAATCATTCGACACATACCACTTGCTTTCATTTTTAAATTTAGTGTACTCGCTTGGTTAATAATGCTTACCAAAGAGAAAAAGATTTATATATTAAAGTAGGGCTCTGTTTCTTTGGGATTTCATAACTAAATTTTCATTAAGGCGACCGACGCACAGAAAAAACGATCTTTGATAGGATTTACCAACAATTTAGAATAAATGGTACCTTGAAGAAAGAGAAAAAAGACGTCCTCAGATTTTGACTGAAGAAGAGCAATTAAATATTTACA
Source organism: Pissodes strobi (assembly GCA_016904865.1). Taxonomy (NCBI): domain Eukaryota; kingdom Metazoa; phylum Arthropoda; class Insecta; order Coleoptera; family Curculionidae; genus Pissodes; species Pissodes strobi. The sequence continues at coordinate 394,462 of MU182264.1, forward strand.
AATTCTATTTTTATATCTTAAAATAATTTCAGGAAGTATTTCAATCTACAAAAAATTTATTAAAAGAATTCCCTTTTATTTTTAAATATTTATTACTTATACAATGAATAATACGAAATAAACTTTAACTTACAATTTTGCTGCAAACTGAGCAGTACACTCTGTCCGCGTTCATATAAATTTCTTTGTATGGTTTAATCCAGTTGATATCACTTATCTTATTTTCACGTGTTCTTGAGATATTTCGCCAAAGCTAAACACGTCTTAGTTGAAAGTGAAACAGAACTATAAGCACGCGCTGTTCCACATTCAAGTTATTAAAAGCAAATGAAAATATTTTGCCAACCTTTTTACCCTCACCATTTACAAGTATAGGTGTTTCCCACGTCATTGATATTCTCCGGCCATTTGGTCTGCTTTATATTATCATTGATTATCAAATTATAAAACCATACAATTTTATTAGAGTGCAAAGAGAAGTCGAACCACGCAGAGCGAAGTTCGACTAATCGGTCGAGTGTGGGAAAGGCACTTTTCGCTTGAGCTAGGGACAGAATTTTTTCTGGGACCGCATATTAAAATAAATTCTAAAATAGTAATAATAGTAAAATTAATAAAATATATACCTATTTAGTTCAAAATAAGCATATTTTACTTTCACAAACTAGTGCAAAAAAATGACACTTTCAAAATTAATATAGGCGTGGGAAAGGCAAAATTGCACTATCGTAGAAAAAAAACATATTTTGGCTGTATTCATGCTATTTTAAGGATGTGTTCTCGGTGACATTGACATTGAAACCAAGAAATTGTTTCAAAACGAAGCTTTGCGCATTTTCTCGATTTTTTCAATAATATACAAAAACTGTAATTTGCCTAAAAACGTATATTTGCCCAAGTCTAGTAAGGGATTACACAACCTTACAACTATTTATCGAAAAATGGAATACTATACATTCGTTCCCATGGTTTAACAACACTATGTTTCTGATTATTTCATGATGCCCTTATTGAATAAATAAATAGTTCTACTATAATCTGTCTTCAAGCAGATATATGATTGCTTCCGTGCCCACTGTTTATTTAAATTCGGGAAAAAAATATTATCTTATCACTTCAATTCAATAAAATGTGTTACTTATCTAAATTCTGTTGATTCTAGAAAAATACTAGTTTAACTTTACGAAAAGCAGTCTTTTTTACCGAAAAGATCAAAACCAATTTTGACTAAAACGTTTTAAAGTAGTTTCAACCAACTCTATCCAAAATCAGCCAACCCTCGTCCAATATAAATTGGTATTTCCAAAAGTTTTAATAACGAGGACAACACTGACAACATTTAGCATTGGAAACGGATCCGCTCGCTGATGGATTTACTAAACTGGTTAATTTACATTGATCGAGCAGAACACTAACATTAAATAATCATAAAAAAGACAAGCAGCTAAGAAACTGCATTAATAAGATACATGCGCAACCAATACAATTAGAAGCCCCACGCTTAGTCAATCAATAAACGGATTGATTATTCCTAATCCAACTTGTTTAAATAAAATTAAGTAGTGAAAGTATGTAACAAAAAATATACACACAATCTGTAATTCCTGATTTTTAACCCTATGGGAGAGCCCAGACTCAGGTGATTTACCAATGCGTACTAAGAAGGATATACCAGTATTTTTTATCAATCAATGGGTTGAATACACTCGGGATGGAGCAGCATACGGTCGAAGCCCGTCCTACGCCATGGGCGTGCGAGGATGTAAATAATTATTTTATTTACGAATAAACCATTTTAGTTACAATAAAAAACAATATTCAAGTGGTAGTACACAATACTTTTTTAGTCAGAACATTTATTAGTCTTGACGAGGAAATGTTTAAAGCATCATAATTTTTAATAGATTTTTAGAGACGATTATAAATCAATATATAGATAATGTTCGATGAAAATATATAAACAACATTTCAGAATTTCTAACTGCTCTTTGTGGGATATTTAGTCAAATCCTACTATCAGTAATTAATTAACTCATCATTTTTAAAAGCGTAAAAAGTTCAAAATAAAGCGTTTCATTATCAAGAAGCAGTAAACCATTTAGTTTTCCATCGGACTAATGTGATACACTTCAGGAGTTTGAAAAAACAACATCTTTATGAGCTATAGTAAAAGGCAATCATGCCACTGAAGCATCTTCTAGAACTGATCTTAAAATTAGAATTATATGCATTTTTTACACAAGCATTTTATAATATATAAAACTCTGTAACAAAAGCCGGCAACCAAAGTCCTATATCACACATATATAATGAGCTTTGAAACACAGTTGATTATCAAGAACTACCAACTAGATCTTTAATATTATTAATTTCCTCCAAAGCTATATTCTACATACAGTGTTGTATAGCCAAAAATCTGCATTGCTTCTCTGATAGATAAACCGAATCACTTTAATTTTTTTAAACAACCACATACCATACACCACTGACAAAATGAGCAGTAAACACTCTGCGGCAACTCACCAATTAGACTTACTTATTCGAAATCAACAACAAAATCCCTATGATCAGTGGGGAATTCCCGAAGTAACAGAATTATTAAACCAGATGTGCAGCTCTTGAATTTACCGGTTTGAACCATTTCATATGTTACCTTTTAAACCAGCTAAGAAGTGGCCTATACACTTTGTGCAGCCCAAGTGTCTAGATTAGTACATTATAATCTACCATTGAAAGACTCGAACTAAGTTGAGTCGTTTTTCTTGCTAAACAGGTTCGAAAAATGTAGGTTTAGCACACGTCTAACTAGTCGAGTGCGACCGCCTCGACTAATTAGACGTGTGCTAAACCTACATTCTTCGAAGCTCTTTAGCAAGAAAAACGGCTCAACTTAGTTTGAGTCCTTCACTGTCAAGTCGCTATAGGACTTCTTTGTCCTACTGATGAGATCAGGAATAGATCGAAAGCGACCAAATCCCAAATCAGGCCAAAGACTGAACCTTTGTGTTTGGCTGATAAGCCTTAATAGTTGTGCCCATATTTCAAACAATTGCTTGATACTGGTTTGCTTTTTCGTCTTCTGCTTGTCTTTTCAGTTGTGGGAAAGCCACAAGAATATTTAATTTATAATCTACCATGTCGAATGCATTTTAGAAATCGATGCAGGTAAAATCCACCCATTGAACCCAGCCAGTTTTTCAGGCAAAAGTAAAACAGTTACTTGAGTTTCCCTCGAAATCCTCCTCTGCTCAGAAGTGTCATTCTTAAAGAGAGGAGATATTTTATTATTAAAAGTGTGGATCGAATATTTCCGAAATGTAATTTTCAAACCTGAAGAATATAAATTTCAAGTAAGTCGAAGTAATTTTAAAAATTATATATACAATGTATGCGCATTTAGAGTTATTTGATAAAATAAAGTTATGCCATTCAAATCGCTCATCAAATTATGTCTAATATTTCCATCTAATTCTGTGACCGAACATTTTGAAATATCTACAGAATTCTCACAATTCAAAGCAGAATAGAGATATATTCATGCTAGACCGAGGACGACACGAGGCGAGCTCGTACCTAGTCATTAAGAACAGGGTTCCGTCCGAGTTTAGGATTCATGCTACACACACCAACGCGTCGCGCGTCGGTGTGTGTAGCATGAATACTAAACTCGGACGGCACCCTGTTCTTAATGACTCGGTACGGACTCGCCTCGTGTCGTCCTCGGTCTAGCATGAATATACCTTAGTCCGGGATTTCAGTATGCTACACTGAGTAATCAGTAAATATATTAAAAGGTTGCCTGGCAGTTTAAAAGGCTTTTTTAGTGTTAATGCTTTCAATTTTTTTTTACTACTACTTCTCACGGAGTACAGCATACTTCGGATATATCTACAAATTTCTAATATTGATTGTGGACTAAATTTCAGGTCTAATCGAATCAATACAATTTTTGTTCTTTTAAATCTAATAAGCTCGTCTAAACAGTAGCAATACGAAATCTATATCTAGGGACTAAAGTAATTAATTCATTTAATCCCTTGAATGGAATTTGCTGCTCGAAGACTGCCCGAGAGCAACGACCATTCAAGGGCTTAAGGCACTTTTGTCAGTGTCAGTGTTGTTAATTTTGTGATCATAGTCGAAAAAGAAACTTTTGATTTGAAAAAAGTAGCTGAAAAGGAATTAGGTGTTTTGAGGAAAATATGTAAATCGCAATATGAGGTATTTGTAAGATGGTGCTGTGAACGAAAAGTGGAAAATTTCAACGAAGATGCCCTACTCGTGTTTTTCAGAGAAATCCAGGACTTTCTCCCCTTCAACGCTTTGGGCACATTATTTCATGATGAGTACGATGCTCAACGTTAAAAATAATATTGGTATCAGAAAATTTAACAAATTAATTGCCCTGCTGAAAAGAAGAAACGAAGGATATAAGCCAAAGAAAGCCAAGATACTAACAGATGGTGTCTAGCAAAAATCTAAAACCAAATTTCCGGCTAATTCCCGGTTTTTCCCGTTCTGTTTTTATATTCTCCCGGTTACGTTTCTGTGAATTTACTACACTTTTGGTGTTACATTTTGAAACCTTTACTTACGTACATAGAACAAGAAGGTGGATAAACAAAAAAATAAAGTTAACTTTTATAATTTTAAACGTTCTTGTTAGACAGCTGTCAAATCTTTTTGTGATTGTCCAAGAATTTTTATCTATTTTTCCCCCAATTTTTCTGTTTACTTCTGAAGCTCCCTTTTTTCTACTTTCCTCAAGTCACCTTCTAATTCTTTTGATTTGTTTTATTTCTGTGCTGAGTTATATCTTATATCTATTATTACTCACTGATTTTGTAATGGCTATATCTAGAACCCTGCCAATTTTTATAGCGAAGGTACACTAGTCTTTGGCCTATACGTGAGTTTTCTTTTTAATTTTCAACCAAAGTCCCTCTATTGACAGACAATCCCCTTTCTGCAGTTGTTTCCGTGAGAAATTGTTGGGAGAAGTTGGACCCCCTTTTTAAACTACCAGGTTCTAGGACTCCCATCAAAGGTTTACGTCTTTAAGCTTTAAGGAAGGCTGAGACCTTTCATTCGAGATTTTTCGTTTGTTATTTAAACAATCAATTATCCCCAAATTTCTAAATCTACCCAATTCATCATTATACATTGGACCTTGTTTTCGTCAAACCCCTGCCTCTTTATTAGCTGACTCTGGTTCATCTGCAGATGTTTTAAAAAGACATGAGGGATGGAAATCAGCAGCCGTCGCGAAAAGAGTCTCAATACATAGCTTAATTTTCCGAAGGCTACCCAGGTTAAGTTCAGTAGTTTGGTTATCTCTTCCAATGCAAATCTCGTGTCCTAAATATTTATACGACGTAGTTTGGTCGATTGCTTTCCCAGCTAGGTTTATATTTTCTATGAGCACGAGGTTTGTCATAATTTGTGTCTTGGCCATGTTAATTTTCAATCCAACTTCCAGGGAGGAGAGGTAGAGTTTGTCCAATAAATTTTGGCTTCGTCTATTTGATCGGCTATGAAGACTATATCATCCGCGAATTTTAGGTGGCTAAGCCCTTCTCCATTTATATTTATGCTCTTCTCATATAGGTTGGCCCTTTTGCATGCATATTCTAGCAGTGTAGAAAACAGGCTTGGTGATATGCTGTCTCCCTGACGGCGCCGCCGCGTCGTATTGGGAATTTATTTGTTTGTTTGTTGGTCTCCAACTGTCACACTCGCTGTAGCATTTTGTTATATATGTTTCATTATATTTGTGTAGCGGTGATCTATTCGACATTCCGTTAAAGCTTCTAACATTTTTTGTTGATTTCTTGTGTCGAACGCTTTTTCATAATCCACACAAATCAATACCAAAGGTTTGTTGTATTCGGCACATTTCTCAATTAGGCTTTTTATTACCAGTAAATGATCGTTCGTGCCATATTCGGATCTGCACCCTGCCTGTTCTTGTGGTTGGTAGATCACTAATTTTTTTATTAATCTCTTTATAATGATCTTTCGGAAGAGCTTGTATACATGAGAGAGTAGGCTTATATTATAGGGCGGTAGTTTGAAAGATCGGTAATATTTTTATGGAGGAAAATTACCTCCGCGTTGCTCCACTGAGTTGGTGTTGTCGCTTCTCTTAAGCATTTATTAAAGAGTCTAGCTAGGGCTCGCAGCATTTTTTCCCAGCATATTTTATAGCCTCGATCTATTCCATCGCTTTTTTTCATACATAAATCTAAATCTTAGAGTGATTGCTGAAGTAATTCGCAATAGGTCAGGATCTTTCTCTTTCATCAAACACACCGTTTTCTGTTTCATGACTGCACAGCATTAATCATAATCATAATATGTATTATAATCATAATACAATTTGTACGCCTATGGTTATTGCTCCGTTCCCGTGTTTTAGGGATCCCGCTAAAAGGGGATTGTCCTCGGACTGTCTCGCAGTTCATTCGCCCAGACTACTACAGATACATGACTGAATAATTCGGAAATTGCCTCTCACATTGGACTGGATTCCTAGAAAAATCAGCTGCCAAAAACATTGAATGCTAATTCGCGATACTACTACCAGAGTACAAATTATTTATACCGTGCTACTACCTGCCTTTTACAGGAATAGAAATAATACGCACGGTTTATTAAGACGCAAAATAATTTCAAGTACGTATATTGTTTCTAACTAACTTAAAGATTATTGAGGTTTATTTACAAGGAAACGTTTTTTATTAAACACGTCATAATCACATTCGCTTTTACAGGCGAACAGCACAGAAAATAATATTGCAAAACTGTATACGGGGCTTTATAAGAAAGAGTCTTAATTTATCTCATATCATATATTTGTTAGTATTAAATATATGCCTCATATAAATACTATTTGAAAACCAAATCGTCAAATATTTCACAAGTGAAGCTTGTCATCCATCATTGATGAATTTGAATTTCAAAATATTAGGTACATTTGTCTAGGATGCGTAAACAAGAGAACTGCACCAACTTTACCTTTAAAGAGATTTAATCAAATTTCCCAAAATCGTAGATCATTTTTTGTGCTTCGTATTCGATACCTAAACTCAACAGCGTCTATATTATAATGACAGGGGATGAGTGGATCTTCATATACTATTAAAAACTAAGATAGGAAAATCCAAAGTTTTGCCTTCATTTTTATAGCGAGTCACAAATTACAACTAACGATATTAAAGGCCATCAATAACATAATTGAATTTCGATTATTTCAAAATAATTGGTTAATGGTTTAATTTATATTTCTATTACTTGATTTTTAATATTTTTCTAGCGAACATTTAAAGAAACTGCCATATTTACACCCTTCATCACTTTATGATGATACTGATATACTACAAAGGCAAATTATCTTTAAAATATGTCTAAAAGTTAGTTATATAACCAACTAACATATTTGGCCTTCAGATTTCGTTAGTTTTAAAAAAAGTCTTATAAGGAGTCATTAAAATGCTGTGTTAAAACTGTTTGCTCTTAAAGATCACCTTAAACCGTTTAGGGTAAAAGATTTTAAGAAAACAAATAATTTTACTGGGGAAAATTGAAATATTTATCGGTAAACCTTGACCTAATTCCCTTCTTAAAATCCAAGAATTTAAAACACAATATTATATCAGTTCTTCGTAATATTGCATCTCCAAAGTATGGATGATTAAAAATGAAAGCAGACAGGAGAAACAAAATTATTTAAACATTAAAAGTAGTCATTTAATATAGTTTACTTTTAGATTTATAAAACAGAACTTGTTATACATTATATTCAGATACTTCATTGGCCTCGTTTACAACATCAATCGATTGAGATGACTTATTTCTTGGACTAATTTTCAAACATCTTTAGGATAAAATTTCCTTATTAAAGCTATAACTTACGAAAATACAGCATCGTACAAAAGCTGCATTGAAAGTAAATTGTTTTAATATTTTTTTCGTCGTATTTCTATTTCTATGGCAAAGCGGCAAATTTGAACTTATTTTATGAAAAATAAAGGATACTAGAGTTTTGTATTTAAACATTGATTTTCAGGTTGTTTGTATCAATTTTAGATTACTAGTGATAGTGAAAGTTACAATTTCCGAATTTCGTATTTTTTCGTTTGTAGTATGTAACTGACCAATAGCGACCGAGAAAACTAACACATTCACACCACGACCTCATATTTCCCTTTACTTGACATAAGACATGAGTTACTATAATTTACAACAATCTAGTTAATAAAGAGATCAATGCTGTTTTGCAGTTTTAGATTACTAGTGAAGTGAAATTACAAAAAGTTGTGATTTTGTATTTAATCTGGTACACTTTGGCATACACTGATGGCCCACCAAGCACGTGAAAACTAACGCATTCACACCACAAGTGATAATTTTTCCGAACATTTTTTCTGTACATACGACATTATCTGTAATAAGGTCTGTCCCAACTGATCATAAAAACCATACATGGAACGGTAATTTCCAGTAGCATAATTAGTCTGTTAACCTGACAGGTTATTTATCACCTTCAAAAGTGACATTAAAAGCCAGAAATGACGATCCCTCGTACAGTTTTCCAGTCGGGGTTAGAACAAACCTATAATTTTCAACGAACTCATCATTTAGTTAATCAGACAAGGTAGGGAGGGACGCTTAATTAAAATCATGGTCATCGGTGTCATATTCGTACACTGGTACTTGTTTTGCCTTTATTACTTTAAGATACCTTCAATTGTTACTCTGAATGACAGGTTTTTCAGGAAATGGTTCATTAAAGCCCGTTTCCACCAAATCCAATCTTTCCCTAAACCTGCTTACAAGCGCTCTAAATTTAGGGGTCGAAAATTATTCACCTACAGTGTTGCTTGGTAAGGGAAAGTACAATCTAATCTAATTTTTCAGTATGTTTATTTCATGTTTCGTATTTTCCTCATTTAATAACGCCAGTTATTTTTTGGGTTTTTTAGTATCCAGATCGACCGACTACAAGATCCACAGTGAGCAAAATTGAGAAGAAATTCAGGGAAACAGGGAATGTAAAGGATCGTCTACGGCCAGGTGGTCCAAAAATTAGTGAAAACACAAAATTGAACATTTTGTTAGAAGTTGAAGATAATCCACATAGTGCATCCACTGAAGTAGCCCTTAATAATGATGTGAGCCGACGATCTGTTTTGCGGGTATTGAAATAAGAAAAGTACCATCCGTACAAAATTAGGTTGCTGCACGAGCTAAACGAAGATGATCCCGACCGCCGACTACAGTTTTGTGAAACTATGATGGAAATTTGCAACTTAAATCTATTTTTCCATCCCAACATACTTTTTAGCGATGAAGCCACGTTTTGTTTGAATGGTTCGGTAAACAGACAAAATTTTCGGTATTGGAGTACAAATAATCCCCGTTGGATGAGAGAACAGCACACGATGGAAATCTTACAGGAGACCGGTATTTACAATTTCTTCAAAATGAATTAATCCCCACACTAGCAGCGGATTTTCCAAATCCGAATCAGCCTAATCTACCAGAAAAGTCTATTTGGTTTCAGCAAGATGGTGCTCCGCCTCATTTTGCTCGACAAGTACGAGAGTATTTGAATACTGTATTTCCCGAACGATGGATAGGTAGAAGAGGACCCATAGAATGGCCTGCAAGATCTCCCGATCTTACACCAATGGATTTCTTTCTTTGGGGTCATTTGAAATCAAAAGTGTATAAGGATAAACCACAAAATTTGGAAGACGTAAAATTCACAATTAGATATGAAATTACGCAAATTAATGAAAATACTGTAAATGTTTTAGAAGGGTTTTTAAGTAGATTGGCATATTGTCAAGAAGTTAATGGTTGCCATTTTCAACACTTAATAAAATAATATTCGTTTCATAATGTAATTTTTCTCTAAAACCGTTAGAGATAAGGATAGGGTATGCAACATGAATTATGCGCAGAATTTGACGTAGAATTCAAAATTGGACTGAAAAAAATATGGTTCTATTTAAAATACAAAAAAATTTTGCTATATCTACTTTTTGACACACCCTGTATAATTTTTTTTGAGGCAAAAAATCCGGCAGAAAAAATTATAATCGACGTGTCCAAGCGTTTTTTCAAAAAATTAATACCTGATTTTTAAATGAATTTGTTCCATATTTTAGCCCATCACTGTATAAAATTAAACACAGATTATATCTAGAACATTTATTTAAAAGCACACAATGTATACATAATTACCAAACGCAATCCAGAGAGATATTTTACGTATCTACAGTTACAGCTCCAAATCGTTATAGTCAAAATGATGTATCCCGCAGATTTGTTCAATATATAACAGTTTACCAAATGATGTGCAGAATCCAAGAAATATTGAAATATTTCGACACAAAAATGTAGGGAATTTCGTGTGCACACCACGAATATGCCAAAAGACAATTTATGTTTACGTTGAATGCGTAAAATTGCAAGTTATTGTAATTTTGTTAGTTCATGCGTTTTGTCAATGAATTATTATATTATTATTATTGTTCGCAAATTATTTGCTATATTTATTTTTTTTTTAATTGAAACATGATCAGTTTTTTAATTTTCAATTATATGTTTATGGTGGTCTATATCTATAATATTAAGCAAAATCTCTCTTTCAGGGTGAGTATAATTTGGCGTTAAATACTTTTGGAAGCTATTGGATTTTCCATTTGCTCTATTACGGATTTTGTGGAAAACAAAGCAGAATTTGTCACAATGTTCTTTATAGTTTAAAAATTAGATTTTTTAATCCATTTTCGAATTTTGTTTGAAAGCCGATATGATAGAATTAATAAACAATAAACAAGTTAGGGTTAAGTTACCCCATCAAACCGACAAAAAACTGAAAATCCTGAAAATGCTGCGAAGTTGCAAGTGTTTTTCACCACTTCGCTACAAATTTCATAATTTTGACTGGTGGAAACCATTCTACAAAGATTGGAGATTCCTGAATTAGGTAAGTCCTATGTATTCTCTCTCTAAAAGAGAAGAGAAGAGAATTTTAGAAAAAAATATGTCAAAGGAAAAATCGCATAATAAAAAAAAACTACAAATGTTCATTCCACTTCAAAATGTCAAATTTTAATGAAAAATTGCATTATTTAAGGATTTTTAATATTATCAGAAGAAAAAAAGATTGCGAGTTGCTTTCCCTTTTTAAATTTGGAAAATTATTGCTGAATTAGAAATCCATTTGGCACAGCGGAAACGTGGTATATTCGTTTTGACTGAGAAAGAAAGTTATCATAACTTGTCAACCGAATCGCGCTTTAAAATTAAATTTTCTAA
>MU182264.1:405802-424929 GCA_016904865.1 Pissodes strobi
AACTTATTCATTAATATAGAAGAGAAAACGAGGAGTAGTTTTGCGTGATATTAAATAAACGTTACTGAAATCTTAAAAACACCTTAAGAATCTCAAAATAAATAAAATGAATTTAGACACTTGCTGTTTTATATCGGCGGTATACTTGCTTGGTGGTTATACTATTTAATCGAATTTTCACAAGAATAATAATCATATTTTTTAAGATTATCTTCGTTTATTTATATAAAATATATTTATGTTCACCCGGGATTTTAGGGTTAGATTATTTTACATATAATTTTTCCGAATGTATAATATTATGCAGTATAATATGTATAAGGTTTATTATATAAAATATATTTATGTTTACCCCGGATTTTTCGGTTAGATTATTTTAAATATAATTTTTTCGAATGTTTAATTATGCAGTATATAAGGTTTCGTAAAGTTTGTCCTATGCTTGAAAGTGTTCTACTACTTAAAACATTGAGAACCTTTAGTACAGTGACTATACTACATACAATTGAAATTAGCTGCGATAAGCCTAAGTTATATTATTCTAATAAAAGTACTCCAAAGTAGTAAATAAAATTGTATAAAACTCGCTGTTGATTTGAATAAAAGCAGTTTTAGCCTATCTCTGCGGCAAAATCAAAAAGGTTTTATACTTTCTTTGATGGCATGACCAGTAACTTCAGAAACTTAATAATGTTTTAACGAGTTTTTCTCTCAAGACCGTTTTTATTCTGGCATTCTTTCCAAAAACCATAAATAAGCTGTTGGTTAACCCCTTTTTCTAATCGGTGCATAATTTCTCATTTGCACGTTTCACAAAAATACTCAGAATATTAGTCCGGTTTTTGAACTTTCGCTTTCAGAATCTTTCGTCGGGCAAACCTGTGAAAGAGTCTAGACACGCTAAAGTTAACCCCCCTCCCACATCCGACCAGCCCTTCCGAGCTCTCTCAAATAGATGCGATTATTTACAGTTACTTACATGCTTATAGAAATAAAGGTATAAAAAGGTTAAATAAATATGCTTTGTCCTTCTGTCATGTGGAAATAGAGACCGATAATTTTATTTGTATACTTCATTACCCAGAATCCTGAATTTAATTGAATAACGCTTAGATGGATTGATCAGCATTTGTGAGTTTTAGGAAAAGTATAGTTAAAATGAAAAATACAGTAACATATAGTGTATTATCCTATGCGTGTTTAATAGGTCCTTTCCACGGCATTGCATAGGTCAACAGTGTAACTAAAACTAAACCAAAAATGTCAACAATGTTAAAATAAATAGTTCGAATAGTATACAGCAAATTTTTGGATAATTAGAGCAATATTTTATCTAATACTTTATTATATCATCGGTAATCGGCAAAGTCAGGTATGCCTCTTCTCCATAAAACTTGGCTATATGATCGCCCTCTGCAGATGCCTTAGGTTTCAGCTACTTTACTGTCATTAGGTGGAGAGTTAAAATTTCTATCTACATCTGTGGGATAAGTACTTTTTATGCCACTCATTTTGCGTGAGATAAGGAGTATTGCCGCACTAGTTTTTCGTATCTCTGCTCTTCAATCAATCTAATTAAGTCAATGAAAAGAGCATTAAGTATATGTCAAAATCTATTTAAACTAATAACAAATTACTATATTTACAATTTGATTATTTGTTATAAATATTAATAACACAAGTTTTGCAACATATTTGAAATAAATTCCTTCGAGGAATTACTTGAAACATTAATCTCCTGGTCATTTGTAGCAACATTCAAATTCCTATCGAATTTTCCTAGCAATTTCTCTGCTGTCTTCTCTTTATTTTCGGCTGAAATTTCGATGAAACCTTCAAGAACTGTGTTAGAACGCCAATCACCGTGACGTTTTACCGTTAACAAATCTGCATCTGAATCTTCCAGCAGTGACGTGAAAAATTCACCTTCATCCTTTACAATGTCCAGCAGTAAATCGCAATTCTTCTCCTGCATGCTCCAGTCAATCCAACAATTAAGGCCACCTTCGTAAAAAAAAAATGTATTGACTACATCCATTTTCGTGAATAATATTGACTTTTTTGCTCGATAGCTTTCACAATTTCTTTTAAGAAATGCAATTAAATTTATGTGTTTATTTATATCCGCATGTATGATGGAAATCATAATTCGTATCATGGAATAATAAATACGCCGATAAAGATGAAGCTTACAAACTTTGGATAAACTACTAAAATATGATACCTTCTCAGTTGCCAATTGCGTCTCGCATTTTGGCATGAATTTTTCCGGTAGCAGACTAGAAATAGCTTTTAAAGCTTGTTCCTCAGTATCAGATATCAAATTATCAGTCAGAATTTTGTAGCGAGAAAACCCTAGAATATTAAAAAAAAAACGTCTAAATGCACTAAGTGAATTGTTTTTGATTTATTATTCATGATACTATATTAGTATATTGTGCCACGGTATAAATGATATTATTTGTACTCTGATTGTGGTTACCACCAAAAAGAAACGTTTCCGTCCAATTTTTAAAACCGGCTTTTCAATGGTTTGGTTTTCCCAATAAATCATGATAAATTGTAAATTAAAATTACTTTTTTTTTACTTTTTAAGGGCTTAGATAATATACGTGTGATAGCGCTTTATTAATGTACTTACTTATGGGCAAATAAGTTTTATCTATGGTTGTGAGACCTGCTTGGGTGAGATAAAACCATTACCATTACCATTTTTGTTACGAAAATAAATTGTTGTTATGTCAAACTTACATAGCTAATTAAAGGCATTTAACTACGACCAACACGGTAAGAGCTTTACGTCATTTATCTTCACTTATTTCAGTTCCGCAATAAATCATTATATCACTAGTATGGTTATTTTCACGATCTTATTTTAAATTTTAGGCGGGTGCATATAAAAAATATTAATACACTAGTACGATTACATAGCTCGTGCTAGATACGCACTCGTGGGTATGTTAATAATTGCTCTTAACCCATTTGTATCGTAAATATATATAGCAAAGATTTTTCGTATGGAGTAGAGGGGAGACAGACAATTGCTTTTGTTCTATTTATGCAGCCCCCCACCTTCTAGGATATAAATGGTCAGAGTAAAACATAACTTTATGTTCAAAATTTGATATGCAAGCGAGCCCATAGGTTTTTAAAGAACTCTGGATAGACAAATGTATCAAGAAGTCTTAAACTGCAAAAACCAATAATACTGTTAATTTTCAACTTACCTCCATATAATTAACGGCAGTTAAAGGAATAAGTTAAAATTGTAGAGTTTGACCGATATCAATCTGCAAATAACATTTTAGACTTTATTTAGCTTTGCGAAACCCCCACTAAATTTAGAATCCAAATAAGTATCCAATAATTATTGTATAGCTGGCATCTATATCAATGTTGAAGTAGAGTAAAGCTGGGAAATGCCGTCCACCTAAACAATTTGGTGAATATTATTTTTATTCTTTATAACAAATTGTCAATTTTGTATAAAATGGTAAGAATTCAGCAAATTAAAGCTTCTGGTCTAGTGAAAGAAACATGCATTTCAAAACTCCAAAATAATATATAATGTATTAAAAAAATATACAAAATTCCAAAAACTTCCACGGTGGCCGCGATTACCCGCCATCTGAAGGTAATGACGACCTATAGGACGCTTTTCCCCCTCCACAGAGCTACCGACAATTCTTCGGGTCCGCGTCCACATACAATTTCCTATGTTTTCCAACATCACCGTAGATAATACATTTCTTCGCCTACATTCTTTACACTAGAATTCTTATCGTCTTCAGAACCTCTCTCGTCCGGTGCTATCACTGATGAGTGTTTGCAATTTATTTTAATAATGAGTCTAATTTCAATAGGTTTCGTCTTCGTGAATATCATCTTCCGTGACAAGTTTGCATTTTGTGCCTTTCTTGTAGCCATCTCCTTGCATCTTTTTATTTCGCAGTCGAAGTTGCTTCTCGTTTTTTCTTATCTAAAATAGCATTCCACACCTATGGTGAACGTAAATATTCCCGAATGCTGTTTTCTAAAAAAATAAATAAAAAAAAACATATCTTGCCATGGAAATCGAACCCGAGGCATCGTATCACGCAGCAACTAACCACTGCACCACTAGACTTGTTGGAAGCAATTCACTGGACCGTAAAGACATTATTTGCTTTCGACTGACGCGTGCGCACTTAAACAAACCATCTAAGTTCCGCCCACCCAATTGTCATTATGGTTTGTAATCGTGATCGCTAGAGACGAGTGCTTTTAATGCCAATTAAAACAAAATGTCGAAGGGTTGCAGACGATGAGATGTATGCGACGCGACGGTATGGTGACGATAATAATTCAACTTTCCTTACAGAAAGTGTAAGCTTTAAGTGAATAGCGTGATTATCAATCAGCAGTAACACTGAAACTTCTATCGTTGACTACAAATTCTTGATAGTGATCAAGCTACTCTTGGATTTTTTTAAATTCCTCCAGCCAACAAATAGGGCGCACCAGATGAACCCGTTCTCTATAGTTCAATATTCATCATTTTTCGAGCTCAGATAAATAAAGGCGGTACATAAATAAATGCCTCCAGACATGATACTTGTTATTTTTGCTCTTTCATCGATATTTATGAAGCCTACTCTTTTTGGCATTTTTCTGCTTATATTGTGATGATGTGATGCGGGTTTCATCAGCATTGAAAATTTTAGTAGGTGGAAGTTGATATTTGTCCATTACATTGGCCAAGTTCCTGTAACAGCATTGACACCTCATAAGAATTAAACGCAGTGACACGATTAATGCCTCTAGTTCCCTTAAATAAATGCTTGGATTTCTTGTAAGAAATCCATTGAGTTATGCTCTACTTGTAGACTGGTGAAAAGGGATTAAGACTTATGTTATTTTCTTTTGCACAAGTAAATGGACATCGTTGGATTTCAGCAGGTGAAGTTCCAAAATAAAGCTTGGAAAGCGTGGCAACTAGATCTGTGAGAAGTTTTCCGTCTTGTTCAGTAAATACGAAGCGTCTTTACCACCTTTATATATATATATATATATATCGGCAAAACCTGTTCACTACATCTCAAGAAATTGTTTTATTGTTGAGACAATTAAGTATCGGAACTTAATTTACATTTTAGGTGAACAGCTTCGCGCGGAAAAATTTCCTATAACGAAGTAAACAGACATGCCGCGCAAACTTTGAGCAGAGTTCACATTGCTTTGTGTCACATTTTTAGTACGTCGCGATAAAAAGAATTAAAGAATAAAACTTAGTTTTGTTAATTTATATATTTTTATATTTTGAGTTGACTAAATATTTTTTGGTCTATATCCTTCATGGATAGTGCGTTGTAGTTGTGTTATGTTTTTTTTTTACTATTGCATTCCTCATTTTGAAGAGTAACGGTTTTTAAAAAGTATAGTTTTATTAGTTTTAAAAACATGTATAATTTAATAAAAGTTAAATAACGTTTGGTGTACACGTTTTGTTTTTCTAATTTATCAGCATTTATATCTGGATTTATATGTGGTATCCGCAAAAATGCCGTAATTGACGGTACCGGTCTAAACCTCATTTTAATCGACATACATAAAGTTTTGCAATAAATATGTTGTAACAATAATAAAAAGTTTGGCAAACATTGCATATAGCTAATTATATACAGGATTATGATAAAATAGCGGATACATTCGATACAAATTCAAGTAATTTTTTTTTTCGGAAAAATATTCGGAGGACACCCAGATATTTGCTGAAAAAAAATAAGTAGGATTAGAAGAAAAAATTGTATACAGGTGATTCGAAAACTGAGATCTTACAGGAACGTTAAATTGTTTACATTCTACATATTAGGTTTGTTCTAGCAGCGATTTCAAACGGTTTCAAACCGTACGGAGTTTGCGCATAGCCATATAAGCGACGCTTATATCGTTATGCGCAAACTCCGGACGGTTTGAAACCGTTTGAAATCGCTGCTAGAACAGACCTATTATTGCATATTTTGATTTTAGACAAACTTTCAAATGAGACAATGTATGTATGCTGTCAACCATCACTCAAATAGGGACGTTTTAATTATTAGACAATTTTCAGGCACTAAGCACGAACATGGTATTAGATAATTATTATGATCAGTTTATTGGCAACTTAACGTCCAGAAAGTTAGACCCGCCATTTTGAAGTAAAAAAAATGTGCTGACTTAAGTTAGGTTTGCTGCGTTGTGCTGCAATTTATTTACAAAAATATCGAAAGTTCTTGGAGATAAGCAACTCGTTTTTTCAAAAAAGTCAGCCCGCCATTTTTGTACGTAGATTCACCAACTTGCACTACTACTTACTGATCGAATTTACGTGAAGACGATTGGTTACAACATTGTAAAAAGGGGCCACATTTCATGCACAGTCCTTCGCTCGCTCCGTAAAAAAATATGTGGAATCAAATAATTGACTTCCTTTGTTAATTTGTGGATAGACGCTATTTATAGCGATGACTTTTGCAGTCTTCTTATAAGATGAAACGAAACTGAAGCAAATATCTTAAGAATAAATTTGGCGACAGTGTACCTTCGGAAAAATTTAAGTTTTGGCTATTGTGACAAATGACAGTAACAACTCAGCACAAAATAAATGACGCCTGATGCGCTGTCATAGTCTATAACGGATTCAGCTAAATTATGTTTAATTGTTATTCACTTTTCTTGCAAATAAACAAAAAAAAACAAAAGCGTCACGTCGGGACAATAAAAACAAAATTTAAAAAATATTGCGGGGTTAACATTTTTATTTTTTTAATATTTTTTTGGAAAAAAGTTGCGTTATCTCCGGGAATTTTCAAAATTTTTGAAAATAAATTGTGGCACAACGCTGCACAGCATGCACATCAACAAAATTTCGAAAAATCCAAAACGGTGAGGCCAACTATATGGGCATGGCAACTTACATTTAATTACACTCATTTTATAATATCTGTCAATTTGTGACACATTTTCGTTTAGGAACCATCGATATTTCTTTTTTTTTGTAAAAACCGAAAATATTGTTACAATATAATGCTTTTAAGTGAGACTTAAGAAATTCGGATTTTAATTATCTTCCGCAGATAAAATAAATCCAAAACACATGAACAAGTTCGCGTAATGTTCAATTATAATCATTAATACACCTACAGACAACCCGTAAGCCAATCTACAACAAGTCCAATAATTGAGATGAATCGAACAGAGACAAGTAATGGCCTAGGGCCTCCCAATGGAAAAAAATATATATCCTGATTTCTTTACAAGGTAGATAGGCAGAGGTGCTTCAACAGTTGATTCACTTGATTGTTTTCTTTGGGGGTTATGCTAAAAGTCTAATGCAAAAGATAAACCAAGCACTTCTCCAACGAGCGCATACAATACGAAATATTTCTCCAGATACCGTTGAAAATTACAACGAGAATTTATTGATCGTTTGGGGATACTGCAGAGTCGTATGTTAATGGCAAGCATTTCCAACATTGATTAAAATAACGCTTTATTGTTGTTTAATGTTACTTTTATGTTGTATCTGATGTTAAAATTAAACCGTCCATATTTCGAAGACCGTTCAACTTTCGACATACATTGTTCCGATGAATTGTCTGCCGAATTAAAATACTTAATGCAATAATGTTCCATTTTAAAATAACGTTTAGGTAATATCTCATATTTGAAACATTCTGTACACTCCGATTTAAGTTTAAAAAAAAATGCGGAAATTAACATTAATATCGACGTAGCCGAGCGTTCTTCAGGAAAAACTAATTTTTTATCAAATTTTTCCACTATTTTATCACAACACTGTATATATAATATTTAAATTAGGATTTGGCACCTTCGGCAAAATGTACCTACTACAACACAGTTTTATCTCCAAATACCACAACTTCAGTTCGGTTTGCGAAACAAACGTCGAATGCCAAAATTGTGTCTCGGTATTGGGTAAAACAGAACTGTGTTGTACTGTATAATATGTACTTGGAGTTTTTATAAACGAGAGTCCACAAACTTCCTGAAGTCGGCATATCTAAAAACGAATGCTAATTGTTAAACGCAACTAGTTGTAACAACCATAACATTCCTGTTATTTTTTGTTAATTTACACACCCATAATATCAAAATTTAAAACTGAAACATATCAACTATATCGATCGATTATTATTATTTGCTAAGATTTCTGTTTGGATCGTTTTTACACCTTTCAGTTATGTCTTTTATGTACTTATGATTAGGGATGAAAAGACCAATTACAATAAAAGGCTGCGACATAAATTTTACTGCTCCAGTTATTAAACAATAAATTAACATTATGATAGATTTGTCCCGCTGTTCTGTAGTCGGGTGCTCAAATGTATGTATGATCCTAAAAGGTTCCCTAAGCACAGAGATCATAAATTCCTCCATAATTCGCACAAACACCATTTTGTGCAATGTATAAGACACCAAAATTAAGTTAGCATTAGAGCTTTATTTCTTACAATTCTTTCTTTTGATTTCCGTTTGTACCCATCCTTTCATCTTTGCATTTATTTATTTCTGTTGGTTGTTGTTTTGTTCTTCCTATTCCGCTTTTAAAGCGTTTTATTAAACTTTGGCCATAACAATAGATAAAACAATAATTATACATACTAATAAACAAAAAAAAAATAAAAAAGTGAGGATAGTTAATTTTATGGCTCACCAGTCCATACATTAATGGGTTTAAAAACTCACAAGTGATAAATACGTAACGCCTTATTTCTCATGAACTATGCATGATCAGTATTACGTTTAAGATTTAACGGCTGTCAAAAATTAAGGTGCTTACAATGTCTCTATTATCTTAAAAGGAGTGTACTCAATGTAATAGCAAATTCAATTCACCAATGTCATAATATAACATCAAAATTTGTCGTTAACTATAGGTCCATTTCTATGCGTAAATGTGTTAAGCTGGACATGGGACTACACTAATAGTGAAAAATGTCTTTCCTTTTCAGAAATTGCAGATCGAGGTCAACAGCGCATTTCATTCCTCTGATTGAGCTACACCCACGTAAACTACAAATGTAACCTAAAGCGATAAAATGTGTTTACCAATGTATTCAAGAGAGATATTTCATCGCACAATTAGAAACAATAAGAAACAATGGTTATAAGTAAATATGTAAATGATTTATTAATCTCGAGATCAAAATATTTCCATCAAACTACTGTAGCTTAAAGTAATAGATATTTACGATATAAGTGGGATATGAGCTTTATTGGCGCATGCATGAGTTGGATAATCGCATTAGTACGTTAATTTGTCACACGTATTATTTTGTACACATTTTTATCTACGCCCTGAAAAAGTGAAAATGAAAGGTAATTATAATTTAAAACATCATGATTTATTGGGAAAACCAGAACATTTAAACCAATAATCGAAATGACTGATGTAAAACTGGAAAAATCAAGTCAAAATATGAAATCTGATGAATGGTGTACAAAAAAATCACAATTTCCAAATGAGAAGGTATTACTTCGTACTTTATCCAAAGCTTGTAAGCCTTCATCGTGTACGTACCAATCCATGATACTGTTACGTTTTTCCCTTGGGTTCTCACAAAAGCACAACTTTTACTATTCTGAAATAATACCCTCTTTATTCCTTATCACCATATACAATTAAACACACTACACTACTCTTATAATCTTACAACTAATAGATCTTTACAATCCAACGCTCAATGATCAATTAACTACAACACGCGTTTTGCGCGCTATTTATATCCAGTCGAACATATATCGGAAATATTCCGGAAGCGAGACTTTTCTATTATTCTCGGCCTTGGCCGCACTATACAGTGTGTCCAAAAAAGTATGCAACCTATGGGAAACTTTTTTATTATTGATTTCTCAGAAAATTTTATTCTTGATAAAAGTTGATGCTTGCCCTAAAACAGTAAATAGGTATTTCATATTTTCCGTACTGCTTTTAGTGCGGGCGCAAATGTCATTTTTCCGAAATCGCGTCAAGAGTACAGTACCTTAATTTATAAAGATACAGCAAAATCTTATAAGGAAAAGTTCTTCCAAATTAAAAAAGTAATCTAAATATGAAATTTGAGTTAAGTACATTAACTTTTAATTTTTCTTTTTTTTTTCTCGATTTTTTCATAAACGTCACGCCACTGGAGAATGTTTTGTTCTTTTATTATTAGGATACTTGCCAAGTAACTTCAAAATTTATTTAAGATTGAAATTAGTTACATAGTTGCATAATGTTGCATTTTTTCCAGAGATAATAGCCAGCCAGTTTAGGTATCAGTGTGTTGCAAACACATTTAAACACTTTTGATTCAAAAATTTTTCCACTCAAAATCATGAATAGACCCAACTCTTTTCATTTCATGTAAAAAGACTAATAATTTATTTATCTTTTGCACACGACGAGTAAAATATGCCCAAGTATCCTAAAAAGCCATTTAAAATATTTGGTCTTGAAGAGTAGGCCATGCATTTGGAATAAAAACAAATAAATAGCAATAATTTTACTTCGCTCTGACATATGAAATTAACTATTATTGAGTCAGTCATTCCAATTGCATAATTATTGTGGACAATTATTTTGGACCAAAATTGATTAAATGTGTTTGCAACACACTGATACCTAAACTGGCTTTTATCTCCGTAAAAACTGAAACATTATGCAACTATGTAACTAATGTCTACTTTAAATAAATTTTGAAGTTGCTTGGCAAGTACATTAATAACATAAGAACAAAACATTCACCGATGGCGTAACGTTTGAGAAAAAAATCGAGAAAAAAAAGAGAAATTAAAAATTGATGTACTTAACTCAAATTTCATGCTTAGATTACTTTTTTAATTTTGAAGAACTTTTCCTTATAAGATTTTGCTGTATCTTTATAAATTAAGGTACTTTACTCTTGACGCGATTTCGGAAAAATGACATTTGCGTCCGCACTAAAAGCAGTACGTAAAATTTGAAATACTCGTTTACTGTTTTAGGGCAAGCACCAACTTTTATGAAGAATAAAATTTTCTGAGAATCCTATAATAAAGAAGTTTCCGATATGTTGCATACTTTTTTGGACACACTGTATATAGGGATAATAACAGAGCTCTCAAGAATGTTCTCGGCGATGATTCATGCGGAAATAACGTAGACGAGGCAAAATGATTTAGTAGCCCAAAAATATACAGATTATCGCGAGCCGTGACAATACGTTCGAATATTTCCATAAAACATAATGCTGATACAAGTAACACAAGAATTTAATTGCATTTGTTAAAAGGCTACGTTGGCGTTTGGAACCTTCGGCAAAATGCACTACAACACAGTTTTATCCACACCACCGAAACAAAATGTTTTTGCACCCGACGAGCGTTTCGCTAAGCACGTTAGCATCGTCAGGAGATGATCAATAAAATTCAATTTTATCATTCCCTGACGAGGCCAACATAGTTAACGAAACGCGCATCTAGTGCAAAAATTCCGTTTCGATGTGGATACTGTGTTCCAGTTTCTTAAAAGAAATTATGAGGGCTATCGAGCAAAAATGTCAAAGAAGCGATAATAAACAATTTTTGATTATGAAGGTGGCCTTAATTGTCAGATTGGTTGGAGCATGCAGAAAAGAAGAATTGACAAATTTACTTCTGGCAACGTAAAAGGTTAAGGTGAATGTGGTTGAAATTATAAGCAGTTATACTACTCTTCGTCCCAATTACACAATTACGTTGATCATTGTTCAATACAAACCGGACAAATGTATCAACCAATACTTTTGGACGTCTGTCAAAGAAAATTGCCTTATCTGAAACTAGAACACCCTGAAGAGTAATTCACAGTAAAACGTCATAGCAGTTGGCGTTGCTGAGGGTTGCATGGAATATTCAGCCGAAAATAGAACGACGACAGCAAGGAAAATTCTAGGAAATCTCAATAAGAATTTGGATGTTAATAGAAATGACCATCAGGCAATTAATGGTTCAATTATGTGCAACATTCGTCCATATCAGGCATTTATTTGAAAGATTGCAAAGATTGCGATATTAATATTTATAACAAATAATTAACTTGTAAATATAGCCATTTGTTACTATAGTTCAAGTCGGAAATAATAGTCAGTGACTCATTTTTAGTTTTAAGGCGCGCCTCGCGGGGTAAGGGAAGAGAGAAGGAAATTCCAGCGGCGGATACAATTGCTTTGTAAATTAATATGTTATAATAACTATATAATGGAATAGTAATAAGTAAACTTAGGCAAATATCCACTTAAAAAAATAAAGTTTATGCACATAAATATGCATGATTTTAGTCTAAAATATGCAAAAAAACGTATATTCAAAATTATTCCTAAATCTAGTAATAAGCAACAAAATTGTACTACAAACAAATAATAAAATATTCATTAAGGCTAGGAAAAAAAGAGTCATGGATGATAAGGGGTTTTTCTTATCATAAAATACCATATTGAAAGTTGCATCGAAAGTTTACATCAAACATCAATAAAACTTTAAGTTTACTACTCGTTATCGGAGGTTCCAAAGCGGTAACCCATCCAAGTACTAATCACGCCCGACGTTGCTTAACTTCAGCGATCGAACGAGAACTGGCATTTTAAACGGCATTATAAGATCCTTTACACAAATAGTGCACTATATAAAAATCGGCCTTTCCTATTGGCCGATCCGCATGGCCTTCTGCTCGCTTCGCTCGCTACGGGGGCTCAAGGATAGGAAACTAACCAGGTGCTAACCCAAACTAACCCAAGACATACCCAAAATCAAGGAAAAAACTGTTTAGAAACATAATCTTAAAAATAATAATAAAAAAAAGCAACGGGGTTTGAACCCGGGCCGTCCAGGTGAGACCCAGTTGTCTAAACATCTACACCAAGAGACATCTTGATAGAAATCGTTTGCATCACGAAGACATATTGTAATACGAGATGGATCAACCAATAGGAGAGGTCGATTTTTACATAGTGCATTATTTGTGTAAAGGATCTTAAAAAGCTTTTCAACGTGCTATGGTCCTTACCTGTGCATTTTAGCATGTTCATAGAATAAAAACAAAAACATTCGCATTTATAATATTAGTTAGGATTCTTTAATAATACGTACTGGCAGCTTCGGAGCGGATTAATTCACTGCACAAATTCGACACCAAAATCTAATGCCACCAGGAATAACATCAACATATGAACACAGGATATTTACCTTATAATCTTGGGCCGACATCCTTTGATTTGGGACAATCAATAACCAGCTTTTTCAAATTTTACCGCTTTAAGCGTCTGGGCATCTGAATAATACTTTTGACAGTTCGTATAATTAAAAATAATAATATGCTTTTTTATCGTCTAAAATCCGTTTGAAACGATTTTAAATGGCAAAATTGTATATAGTACTGTCCTAGCGGCTAGAATCGGTTTACACATTTACTTTCCATTTGCCGAGATTTATCCTCATACCGCCGCGTAAGAAGTTTACACATCAAAAACTCAAGGGCACTCAAGATCAAATTACCTCAATGTCATTCAAGGTAAAAGACACCACAAAACAGTCCCAAGGACCTTCAAGATCATACATGCTTGGAGCAATCCCAAGGTCATATGCGCGACCTTCAACAAAAACTCAAGGACATTCAAGGTAAAATGTCAAGGACATTCAAGGTGAAATTAGGACAATGTCGTTCAAGGTCGAATACACTTAAGACCAAGTGGGCGGGGTTTATCTCAAAGTCACCGGAAGGGGTGAGGGGGCAAAAAGTTGGAGGGGGAGAATTGAGGCCGCCTAAAGCACTCTACTTAATTCACTGCATACTTTCGACACGAAAATCTACAAAGCTTGTTCTTTTACCAGCTACTCATCTTGGGCCGACATCCTTTGATTTGGGAAGGTCAATAACCAAATATTGCAAATTTTAGAAGAGGGCTATGACTCAATATTGTTTTAAACGTCTGGACATCTGAATAATACTTTTGACAGTTCGTTTAATTTAAAATAATAATATGCTTTTTTATCATCTAAAATCCGTTTTAAAACGATTTTAAATGACACAATTGTATAAAAATCACAAAATTCGGACTTTTTTAGGACGATAGCCGTGGCTTCGGACGAATTTGTCGTGGATTTTGAAGCGAAAATTCATTTTAAATTCAACCGTTCATAAGAAAAAACAAACTTATAGATGGAAAATTATAGAAGAGGGCCATGACTGAATATTGTTTTAAAAGTCTGGGCGTCTGAATAATACCTTTGACGGTTCGTTTAATTTAAAATATGCTCTTATATCATCTAAAATCCGTTTAAAACCGATTTAAATGGCCAAATTGTATAAAAATCCTTCATTGGCTTATAATGTCACAATCGGTTTACACATTTTCCCCCATTTACCGAGATTTACCCTCATACCGCCGCGTAAGATGTTTACACATCAAAAATGTGCAGATATGAAAACCGAAAAAATTACCCTTCACTTTTAGATAGGAAAATCTATAAACATAACATAATTATAGTCAAAAGCGATCTTATCGTGCGGGTCCAAAGGTCACAATTTTCAGTAAAAACTTCATTTGTGGCAGATTTTGCGTGTAAAATCTGTCAAAGTAATGACATTTAATGAAAAATAATAATAAATAAAAAATAAATAAATAATAAATAAAAATGTGACCTTTGGACCCGCACGATAAGACCGCTTTTGACTACAGCCATAACGTTACTGTAATATTTTTAACCTGTTCTGATTCTGTTTAGCCCGTTTTGGCTATTTCTAATCACTTTTGGTTAGTCGTTCAAACAACTTTCCGTTAGTTCCAACTTATTGATGTGTAAACATCTTACGCGGCAGTATGAGGGCAAATCTCGGCAAATGGGACGAAAATGTGTAAATCGATTTTAGCCGCTAGGGCGGTATTATATCCAATTTGCCATTTAAAATAATTTTAAATGGATTTTAGATGATAAAAAAGCATATTTTAAATTAAACGAACAGTCAAAATTATTATTTATTAATTATTATATTCGCAGTGTATTTGGATCCATAGCACAGCTTATTTTTAATGGACGGTTGAATTTAAAATGAATTTTCGCTTCAAAATCCACGACATATTCGTCAGAAGCCGCGGCTATCGTCCTAAAAAGTCAAAATTTTCGGGTTTTTATATAATTTTGTCATTTAAAATCGTTTTTAAACGGATTTTAGATGATAAAAGAGCATATTATTATTTTAAATTAAACGAACTGTCAAAAGTATTATTCAGATGCCCAGACGTTTAAAACAATATTGAGTCATAGCCCTCTTCTAAAATTTGCAAAATTTGGTTATTGACTTTTCCAAATCTAAGGATGTCGGCCCACTATTACTAGACTAGGTAAATAAGCTGTGTCCATATATTGATGTTATTCCTGATGGCATTAGTTTATCGTGTCGAATTTGTGCAGTGAATTAATCCACTCCGAAGCTGCCAGTAAGTATTATAAAATAATCCTAACTAATATTACAGATGCGAATGTGTTTGTTTATTTGTTTCTTAAGCTTTCACGCATAAACTGTTCCGATCATCATGAAATTTTGTACAAATATTTTCAAGAGTATAGTAAAGAACATAGGACACTTTTAGCTTTTATCCGAGGCTTCGTTCGCGTTGATTTTTTATTATTTTAAACTTGGTTATTAAACCTAATTTTTATCCTATGAACAAGGTAAAACGCAACAATGGCCATAGCATGTTAAAAATGCCAGTTCTCGTCCGATCACGAAGTTAAGCAACGACGGGCGGGGATAGTGCTTGGATGGGTGACCGCTCGGGAACACAACGTGCTGCTGTCGTTTTTTTACAACCGATGTCGTTAGAGGATATGTTTACACATCAGTGTCTCGACTACTACCAGACTCGCTCAATTTTTTTTTA
The DNA here is from genome assembly GCA_016904865.1 of Pissodes strobi. Classification (NCBI taxonomy): domain Eukaryota; kingdom Metazoa; phylum Arthropoda; class Insecta; order Coleoptera; family Curculionidae; genus Pissodes; species Pissodes strobi. The sequence goes on from MU182264.1 coordinate 421,729, forward strand.
GTCATTTGAACTGATTCCGATACGTTATAATCAAATTTAATCTTTTCGTTGTGATTAGTTTTAACTTACTTTAATTTTTGCAATCTATTCCGATACGGTTTAGCCCGTTTTGGTGCTTTTGGTTACTTGTGATTAGTTTTCGTTAGTCATTCAATCAGCTTTCGGTTAGCTTTAGTTAGTTTTAAATTATTTTAGTAATTTGAACCGGTTCCGATACGTTATGGTTAATTTTAGTTAGTCGGCAAAATTCGGTTAATTCAGGTTCATTTCACCTTATAAGCTTAATATTTTTAATCCGTTTTGATATGTTTTAGCCCATTTTGGTGCTTTTGGTTACTTTTGGTTAGTCGTTCACTTTCGGCTAATTTCAGTTAGTTTTAATTTATTTTAGTTATTTGAACCGGGTCCAAAACGTTATAACCAATTTTAGTGTTTTTGGTTAGTCACCAAAATAACGTTAATTTGAATTAGTTTCATATTACTTCAATATTTTTAAATTTTTAGCTACGTTTAAGCCCGTTTTGGTGCTTTTAGTTACTTTTGGTTAGCTTTGGTTGGTTATTCAATCAATTTTCGGTTACTTTCAGTAACTTTCAATTTATTTGAGCCATTTGAACCGGTTCCGATACGTTAAAACAATTTAAACGTTTTTGGTTAATAATGTAGGTCGTCGCAAAAATTCTGTTAATTTGGGTTAGTTACTTATTTTATTCTTAATTTGTTCCTATACGTCTTAGTCCATTTTGGTTACTCTTGATTAGTTTTGGTTCAACATCTTTTGGTTAAGTTTAGTTAGTTTTAATTTATTTTAGTCATTTGAACCGGATTCGATACGTCATATCCAATTTTGATGTTTTTGGTTAACTTTAGTTAGTCGCCAAAATTCGGTTAATTGTTAGTTTCAACTTGTTTTAGCCCCTTTTGATGCCTTTGGTTACTTTCGGTCCATTTTGGTTAGTCGTTCAATCAACTTTCGCTTAATTTCAGTTAATTTTAATTTATTTTAATCATTTGAACCAGTTCCGTTACACTATAACCAATTTTAGGGTTTTTGGTTAGTCACCAAAATTCGGTTAATTTAAGTTAGTTTTAACTTAGTTCAATATTTTAAATCTATCTCGATGCGTTTTAGCCCGTTTTGATGCTTTTAGTTACCTACTATTGGTTAGTCGTTCAGTCAAGTCTCAGTAAAGTTCAGTTAGTTTTAATATATCTTAGCCATTTGAACCGGTTCCGGTACGTTATAAGCAATTTTAATGGTTTGGTTAGTTTTAATTAGTCGCCAAAATTCGGTTAATTTGGGTTAATTTTAACTTACTTCAATATTTTTAATCTATTTCGATATGTTTTACCCGTTTTGGTGCTCTTAGTTACTTTTGGTTAGTTTTGATTAGACATTCAATCACCTTTCGATATCATAAGCAATTATAATGCTTTTGGTTAGTCACCTAAATTCGGTTAATTTGGGTAAGTTTTAACTTACTTCAATCTTTTTAATCTATTTCGATATGTTTTAGCCCGTTTTGGTGCTTTTAGTTATTTTTGGACATTTTCAATCGTTTTTCGGTTACTTCCAATTAGTTCCAATTTATTTTAGTAATTTGAACCGGTTCCGATACGTTATAAGCAATTTTGATGTTTTTGGTTAGTTTTGGTTAGTCACTAAAATTCGCTTAATTTGGGTTAGTTTTAACTTACTTCAATATTTTAAATCTATTTCGATACGGTTTAGCCCGTTTTGGCGCTTTTCATTAGTTTTGGATAGTCGTTCAATACACTTTCGGTTAGTTTCAGTTAGTTCCAATTTATTTTAGTAATTAGAACTGATTCCGATACGTTACAATCAATTTTAGTTTAAATAAACAAGCTAACACTATCTCTCACGGGTACGACGTCATGAATGTGGCAAATGTAGCATGCATTTTTTCGCGATTTGAGGCCCTATTTAGGAAAACAGAAACATTTTCAATGTTAAAACAAAACGATAACCTAAACCCGCAAGCGCGACTATGCAACAGATCTCTCACAGGGTACATGCTCGTTTACTGTTGCAACGTTGCGACCTCCGCCCGACGGTCGTAAAATATCAGTATATTTACGACCGTCGTCGATCGCGAACCTCTGTTAAAGTACAGCTGCTTCAAATGCTCCGCGTAACGCGCGTATACGGGCCACAATGAATTTGGCAGCGATGCACGTTTTGTGCCGGAACTCTGTGTCCGCATTTAGAATAAGCGGCATTTTGCGAGCATTTCATACCAGATTTATTGTTAAATATTAAATATTACTTTAAGCCGCTCACGTTGGTCTGTTTTCGAACGAGTGACTGACGTCACTGACTATTATTTCCGTCTCAAGGTATAGTTAAAATACATTTTGACACATCTTTCGTGCCTTTTTCATTGACATAATTTGATTGATTGAAAAGCAAAGAGATAAAAAGTACTTATCTCACGGGTATAGATTAAGAAATATACAGCTACATAAAATAAATAAACTTGGGTCGTGTAATTTTATATTAATTATAGTTAAATGTGCAATGCCCGGTGGTGTCCTGTAAAGGCAGATAAAATTCACATAGACGCCCATCAGTCCACTGTGCGCAAATTTGATTTTATTTTCTTTATATTTAAATAAATAAATAAATTAAATTAAAATTTCCTTCTGAACAATATATTGCATTGCTGTATGTTATATAGCTATGTTTAAACGTTAAAAACAAATAGAATCATAACAATATCTGCTTTTAATTGTTGGAACTGATGTTATTACTTTTATATGAGGTGAGCGGAAGTATTATTTTAGAAAACAAAATTTTAAAAACATTTTAATTGCTAAGACAGCTCAAAATATCCCTAGAAATTTAAAATTTCTTATTCGAATACGCCTGGACATATTACTTTCAAATTTGGTAACACATGTTCTGCGTGAAAACAAGGCTCATATTGCTTCTTAGCAATATTCTCAAGGAAGAAATCTAATATATAACGTCTTTCAATTGCTTATGATTTTATATTAATAATACTTGGCTTTTATGCGCTGTCAAAACATTTTTTAATTAAGTTTTCCAGTGTTCTAATAAAACTGGAAAGAGCTCATATGTCCAATTCCTTTTCGCAACATTGATGGTTCAAAATATAAATCATAATGGTGTCAATTTGCATCTAGAAAAAAGTATAACCACAGAATAATTCTGTGGTA
>MU182264.1:424939-480516 GCA_016904865.1 Pissodes strobi
CCCCCCCCCCCCCCCCCCCCCCCCCTCCTGAAATTTGTTCTGACGGCGCCCATAATAATAACTAATCAAAACAATCACTAGTACCATTAATGGAAGTCTGCTGGCTTCATAGGTGGTAAATAGTATATTATATACCTAGGTTGAGAAGTAAGCCATTATTTACCGAGCACTTTTATATCCTGAGGCGCGGAGCGCCGAAGGATATAATGTGCGAGGTTAATAATGGCCTTCTCAACCGAGGTATATATAGAATTTTTTTTACTACTAACACTGATATAATACCATATTTGATTCGATTTGATTTTTATAATAGTCATTTTCTACTTATTTTTCAAATAGTTCGAAATATCAAGTAGCCTGGAAGTTCAGTTGTCTAACTGACAGATATCGCAACATTAAGCGTTTTTTCGCGAGCTAACTACAATTAACCACGGGATACTACAGGATACTACTTTGTTTTCACGAGGATTAATTTAACTGTGGTAAGTGACGGGAAGTTTCCTGACGTCACTATTACATCATCATTTTTCAACTACGGCTTACTACAACTTACATACGTGGCGAGGTGTGGTACTCAAGGTTTGATGGAGTCATGGCGGATTAATTTTGAAACGTTAAACATGTGAAATGTTTGTTTTTCCATTCTGAACAAGTTTGTAAATTATACGTTCATGAAATTCTTCTATAGAAGCCTCATACGCATCGGAATTCCCACACAAATGTGCCCCAAATGGGATTTGGGCAGCATAAAGTATCCTGAACATATTCATCGAAAAAATACCATTAGTTTGCTTATCTCCAGAGGCCACCATTCTGTCATTAAAAATATGAGTAAGCGTTCTGCACTGATCAAACTGATCATTTTCAAATAAATATGCAAAATATCTATATTCTTTTCTAGCAATGCAAGATCTAACTACGGTATTTTGGCGAAGACAGAAGCAGACAGTACAATTTGTGGTGGGGTGCCCGCTTGGCACTTACTTCAGTATTACTTGTAGTTAACCGTGGTTACTCGCCAAAAAACGCTAATAATCTCCTGACAGCGCCAAACATACAAAGTACCTTCCCTCCATCTAAATTTTGACAAAATCGCATTATTAATAAGAATATTATGGGGAGTCATGAAAAGTGAGTCATACTGTATATAATTTTTTTACTAATAGCACTGATACAATCCTTATCATTATTTGAATTGATTAGATTTTGAAATTAATCATTTCCTACTCATTTTTCAAATAATCCGAAATGACAACTAGTTGTCAAACTAACAAGTTTGACATTTTGATATTTTCCGTTTCCGTTTCATTATTGACCTAGGTTTTTTTTAATATTATTATTTACCTAGGGTGAGAAATGTTACTTCTCATTTGAGGAATGGAGTAAATAATGGTGATTTATCATGTTAGTAGTAAAAAAAAATATATTATGCTCTATTTAAGCCAGTCACATCAATGTTAAAAAATTGTGAAGACGGATTCGGCATTGTCTTTGAGTTACCCTAAGTTGATTATTTGTAAAAAGAAGAATTATTTTATGCTTGTTTCGAATAAATGGATTAAATAATAAGACCTTATCTGCTTCTCATGTTCAGCGTCGTAAGCTGGTAAGCAACTATTGAATTATTTTATCTTAATTACCATCATGAAAAATCCGGAGTGGTGCATGTATGATGTCATATTCTATTTATTTTCTAGTTGAACATTTCGATTCAGTGCCATCTTTCTTCCAATAGCTTAACTCTTCGATATACAATTGATTTTACGTTTACTGTATCCTTTTTTAAGCTACATTTCAGGGACACGGAAAAACACGGACATTTTGAGGACTCTGTTACGGATTTTTTCTGATTTATGGTTGGCAACACTGCTGCCAGTGCCAGAGACATATACATATAAAAGAATATACCGCTAGTGCCCCATTAACACAATGAGTGGTATTTGAAGCAAAGACAGAGAGAGAGGCATATTAAGACCGCATAAGTTTATCCTTCCGTGTTAGCAAATCCCTTTTGCGCATACTCGAAATTCTCTATTTTCATTGGTTTGCTGTCGAAAGTGCCGATGTCAGTCGGAAACGCCCAAACGCGTCAAAGACTTCAAACTTCAAATCAAAGAGGAATAGTTTATTTTGTGGTCAAGTCGACATTTTGATTTTATTATTTTATTTTATCAAATATTCTGTTATTGTTTCTGATTCTTATCATTATCCGCTATTGCTTGTATGCACTCAATGAAATATACAATTCATTGTAAAATGGGCCGTAATAAACATTGTTTTTTTTGTGGTGCAATGAAGAAAGAAGCAAGCAAGTAAACAATGACATAGGTATGTAGATTTTGTTATTTTTAAAAGAAATCATCACAAATTGTAATTATAGTTTATAGTTACTTATGTAAAACATATTTTGGTTTTTTAGGATTCCCAAAAATCCTAGAACACGCCAATTTGGTTGGACTTTTGTAATTTGGACGAGACAAGATTACAAGATGATGCTTCTACCGTACAAATATGTTCTCGGTATTTTATTCCTACTTATGTCGATTCCGAAGCTAAAGAATTGGGATACAAATTAGTATTGAAGCCTGAAAGTGTTCCAACAATCTTAAAGTCTCATCATTCATCTACCTCAAACGTGTCAGGGAAACGTAAAGTAGTAGAAATAGGAATTGAAACTGAAATGGTGCCTAGTGCATGTAAGTAGTCTGTTACAATATCAATATTTTTAAAATATGCTAGGTATCGCAATATAAAAATTTCAATATACAGGACTGAACAAATTTAAATATTAATGAATTGGTGGGAAATTTATAATGCTATATGTTATGTCCAAGAAACAAAATACATGTTGAAAAATTATGCCTCTATAGATCAGTCTATGCTCAAAAGTTAGCGTGGCGCCTTATGGCAATGCTTTTCTTATGGGGAATAATGGTGCATTGTTGCAGACTCAGGCACCTTTTACTAACCTATGACACTACGATAAAATAAATATACTTACCCGCCTTAGTTCTCCATACCACGCTAACTTTTGAGCGTGGACTGATCTATAGGATATTTAGAGTGCAATTATATCTATATCTATTTTGTTTTTAGCCCAACACATGATGGATCCATGCTCATCTGGCACAGTCAGTTCTCTTATTGAAGTAGTACAAGCTTGAGGAAGAAACTCCCACAAAAAAAAATTTGGTGAACCAAGATATGTTGGCGAAGTTAACTCGCCACATTTATTGACGCACTGTGTCCTATCATGTTGCATATGTTTTAATGTAATTTATTAGAAATAAAGAATGTTTATTATTATGATTAAAAGTCATTATACCCAGTGTTTATAGAAACAAATTGTTTTGGTAAGGCTAATAGGAGTAAATATTAAATTTGTTAGTTTGCTGTTTATAACAATACACATTTACGTAAGCACACTACTGTGTCTTCTGAAACTAGTAGATACTCTATACATAAAGTAAAACCCGATTTTATTTCTGAAAATATTGAAGTGTAAAGCAGCATTTAAAATATAGTTTATTGCAGGAGATTCCCATACATCATAGGTACATCAGCCAACGACTAAAAACTAGAACTTTGATAGCATTAGCTGGCACAGTCAAATAGTATTGAGACATTTGTAATTCTAGAGCATTTATTTACATAGGAAAGATAGCGATACCTACTAGATAATAATTTAGATCTAACAGAGATTTACGACGCTACATTCAAAAATTGAGCAAATGTAGTCGAAGACTTCCTAAAATAATCACTACTCTTAATTGTTCTTTCTGGCAAAAATTGTTATTTTACATTTTTCCTTTTATTCAAACCATCTTATTACTCGTATAGGTAATTACGTTGCTCTTGTATTTTTGTTTTTCACCTGAAACAATTGCAAAAAAGAAACACTAGGCATTAGAAATTTATTTAAAGGTACATCTTACAAACACTGCACGTAATTACATGTAAGAGCCCTCTACTATCTGTACTAAAGAAAATATATAGATATATTTAATACTACGTACTAAAACAATACACATTTTAAAAGTGGCAGGATCACGTTTGTCGGATTGACGTAAATTTAAACTTCAAATAATGCCGCTCACAGCCTGAAACTGCTATTGGATAGAGCTGGATTTAAAATAACCAATTGAAAGTCCCAATTTCGCCCATGCGCATTGATGACTTGCTTAACATGAAGGACGGACTTATGTAGGATTTGTATCTCTATCCTTCATATGTTTGCTTCAAATCGCTGACACAGCACGCCATATATTCTTTTATACGTATATGGCCAGAGATGAGAATGATGAGATAGGTGTAGACATGGTACTCGCCTGGCTATTGGGTACGAGCTCAGATCTAAAAATATGACGGGGCAATAATATCACTTCTTACACTTAATCGATTTGACCGCCGAGATATAATGTATGCCTGTTATCTCTTGCGTTGGAATAAATTTTATCTTTTGTCCATATAATAATAACATGCTTAAAATGTGGTTTATTGTTGTTGTGTTATCGCATGATATTTATATTTACAGTGCATGGCACTTTAGTAAGAGATTCTCGTCTTTTATAGCAAGCATAGTGTTAAATATGTCGTTTCCAATCAACTTCTTTATTGAGATTTTCAACCTTTTGGTAAACATCTGCTCAGCTGTGAAATGCCAACTTTAACTTTGAATTATTCACTCATTAGTTATTTGATATATCGTTATATATTTTGTATTGCTGTATATTTGTTAGAAGAAGAATCTATATCAAACAGAATTACGCAGTATGGAGGCATATATTACACCTACACCTCTGGGTTTACTAGATCAAATTGTGAGTCACTAGGTATTTTCGAAATACATACCTACCAGCATCATGTTATAAGGAGGGTAAAGGAAAAATATTAATTACCCCAGAACAAGTTCGATGGAATATTGCTTCTGATGTTAGAGCCTTACCTAGAAAATCGGAGCATACTAGTTCAGTTATGCCGAAACAAAAATAAATTAATCGACAAAAATATTTTCAGAATTGTTAACATTACAACAAATGCAAATAATTTTTTGCGACGCAGGTCTCTAGATACGATGCAGAGCGATGATGTAGTTATATATGTGGCTGTAAAAATATAGAAAAAATTGGAAAATGGCTTAGACTTACATGGGCACCCAGCGAATATGCTTAAGCAATTCAAGAAGCGCAAAGAAATGGCTCTGACCCCTGCACATTATTTGGCTAATTTTCGAGATCTCGACGAAATAACTAAATAATAAAGAAAAACATACTCCTTTTGAGATCTACAAAGATTAAACTCAGAATTTGTTCCAATAATCATGGCAATGAGTACTGCTTCAAAACCGCTTCCATCATATTTATTTAAAACAACACCCCCTTTGACATGGTGGAAATTAATCAACTCTATTGTTACGTTTTTCCCATTGGTTTTGAACGAAATTACAACTTTTACTATTTTAAACTAATACTCTCTTTGTTGTATATCACTGTGTACAAGTAAACACACTAAATTATTCTTATAACTTTAAAACTATTAGTTTCTACAATTCAACGCTCAATGATTAACTGTTAATAACTGACTAGGATTCGCCTTAGGTCTGCTCCTTATGTACAATCTCAAATCTATCACGGATACTCGAGAAGTAGTCTGAAGCCACGCTATATGATTCTCGACCAGGCCATCGAGATAATTCCAGCGTGCCTGAATATCCGCGGCCGGCCGGCGATGACTCATACATAGACGCGGGACGCTGCAAGGCCAGTTCTATAGGGTAGCACAAACACATTCGGATGATTGCTAGTCGTGACATTCCTTCCCTCTTAAACCTGATGGCCGAGGTGGACAACTTTCAGTTTGCTTCTGAGGTTACGCTGAATTCTATACAATACGTCATTAATTATTTTGATGACTGTATAGGGCCCTTCCCATAATGGCGTTAGCTTGGGAGATCTTCCTTTCTTCCGTTGCGGATTATATAATCAGACTTTATCATTCATCTGAAATCCCATAGTTAGCTTGGAGGTCATATCGAAACTTCATTCGGTCACTGGCGAGACGTTCAAACGGTAGTCCCACATCATTCTGTTTCACCTTCCCATTAGATCTTGTCTGGGATTCTTGATTTGAGGCACAGGTTGAACACTGCTGGCACCATATTTCACATCCTGGCAGTAGTTAACCTAGTAAAATCTGCCGAGGATCTTGTCAATTGTTCTGTTAACTCCGAGACGAGCACCAAACTTTCCATTATGTACTTCTTCCAGGACTTCAGATACCCTCTTCCTTCCTGCGTAGTCACTATTTTTCCATCGGCGCTCTCCCAGGCTCGTTTGAGGAGTCCATTTTCAACTACCAGGCAGTCCCACTGAGACCACAGAGATTTAAAAGTAGATCCCTTAGTTGAAATATCTCTACAGCTTGGTCTTGGTTGACGTTCTTCTTTAGCTTTTATAGCAGTAGTGCTATTTCACTATCCTCAACCTGATCTTTCTATAGTTGCTCTGTTGTCTACTGCTGATCAACTTTAAACTTGGTTTGCCTAATGGGAGTGATTCTTTCTCGTTGGTCTATTCTTTGGGAATGTTTATAATTATCCTCGCATGCACAGGGTGTCCCAAATTCGAGCCTCATCATTGGGATTTCGGGAACTAGAAGAGATACAGATCGGTTAAATGGAGGCAAAGTTGCGCAATTTGATGCTGATCAAAATGCCACCTTACAAGCTTAAAAATTCCGAACACTTCCGAAGATTTTTGGAAAAAACCGAATATTCGCGATTTAATTTTTATTTTTCTATAACTTTATTTGAATAGATATAACAAAATAAATTTTACATTCTCGTTGTTACTTTTTCTTTTCTACAAGATGGTGTTATCAGATTTTCAAACCGACGTTTCGTCTTTGAGATGCCAACATCAACTTTGTTTTTCTAAATACGGCCCTGGATTTTGTATTACCGACTTTAAGAGCTTCTAACGTCCCGGAATCAATGATGTATCTCACTTAATCGAAAAATTCATATTAATGGCATTTTTCATAAGAAATCATGTGTTAAAGAGATAGAAAACAGATTTTTGGTAAAATCTTACCAAGAAATCATTAAAATGATTTTTTCGAAAAAGTGCGACACAATAATGAGAATGTGAAATTTATTATTTGTTCCAAATCAACAACTATTTACATTGCTAAAAATATAGCCTAGAGCCTGCGGTTTGAGGGTTGACACTTTAATAATTATATTATTTATTAACCACTTCTTATGTTAGCTTTTAAGCTTTCTTTATGCAAAGCGTTCACGCGTAAAAAAGGTTTTTGTTTTTAATCCTATTAAAAATCTTATTTTCTGTCTCTCTCTAACACATGAGTTCTTATGGAAAATGTCACTAATATGAATTTTTCGAATAAGTGGGATACATCTTTGGGGTTGGGACCTTAGAAGCTCTTCAAATCCGTAATAAAAAATCCAGGGCCGCATTTAAAAAACAAAGTTGATGATGGCAGCTCAAAAACGAAACATCGGCTTTAAAACCTGATAACACCATCTTGAATAACAGGACAAGTAGCAATGAAAATATAAAATTTATTTTGTTATATCTATTCAAATAGAGTCATAAAAAATAAAAATGAAATCGCGAATATTCGGTTTTTTTCAAAAATCTTCGGAAGTATTCGGAATTTTTAAGCTTGTAAGGTGGCATTTTGATCAGCATCAAACTGAGCAACTTTACCTCCATTTAACCGACCTCGCATCTCTTCTAGTTTCCATGGTCCCAATGATGAGGCTCGAATTTGGGACACCCTATACTTCTGGATAAGACGTTTTTGTCATCCTCCTTCGCTGTGCTTAGCCTTAAAGTTATATTGTTTTAACCCTCCCTGACTTGACTTTGAACTGTTAGCGTCTCTGGATGGAGATATAGACTGTAGTTGTACTCGACAGTCTCTCTTGAAATGCCCATGTAGTCCTGCCACAGATATAGCACCGATTTGAAACATTTCGGTTACGTGGTCTATCTTCTAGTGGCTCCCGAAATCTTTGTATTTGACACTCTTTTGAAATGCCCACATACATAGCACTGATTCGAAACGCAACGCAAAAGCAACGGGCCCAGGCCGCCGATCAAAAATATTGAAGATGGGCTAACCTTAAGAGGATTTTTTTAAATGTACTCGAAATTATTAACTGCTGTAGCTGCCACTGCTGGGCTAGAAAAAAATTTACCAACATTCAGTCTTGTGCGTTCAAATAAGGCATCAAATTTAGATTTTGTTGGGGAATCATTTGAGGATGTGAGTATAGTGGAGCCTCAAGAAATTGGCAATCTGTGGCAGCCGAAGCGGATCTCTTAGGTGAGTCCGATGATTCAATGAATTGCTTGCTTCTGGCACGATTTTGTTTATGTTAATTTTTGTTTTTTAGAAATATGAACTTTATTATTTATTTTTTACCAATAAATTTATTTATTCAGATATTTTTAACATTTCGCCTTATTAATAATCGGTATTCGCGTCGCGAATTCGTCCATTATAATGGACCTGACACGACACAACGTTACGAAGCCCAGGAAATGTTCCTTCAGTTTTAAACGATTATTCCATAAATATTCTACCAAGTAAGCATCTTCTTAATTCGTTTTTAACCTATTCCCATAAGCTCTTAATTCCTGAAAAGAGGTTGCTGCCTAGTTTTTATAAAAAGCGATAGTTCTGGTTTTATTAACGAGGTACCTATGTTTTTGTATAAAATCTCCCAAATTTTCTAAATATCAAATAGTTCATTACTTGCAAAGAAAGATACTCTAGGTTATATTAATTTACGTTTGAGCGATATTAAGCACCATATAAATGAATGGATTTATGTATCGACAACGGTTCATGATATAGACAAATACATAAAGAAAGCGATATATTATCTATTTATTAGTCTACCTAAATGCTTATATTAGTTATATTATTATAATAGTATAAAAATACCAGTCTGAAAAGGGACACTACTTCGATTCTTGATTTTCGAAATATCAGTGGCAATCAAATTTTCAATATTTTGCGTTCTAAGCTCAGCAAAAGTGTTTAAGGAACAAAATGCACTTAACACACTTTTAAATTAAACAATACTAAAAAATATAATAATTAATTCACTACGTGGCCCTAATCTGGCATAAATCCCACAAAAAAACGGTACCGTACTGACCTCCTTTTAGTCTAATTAGGATTATTTCTCATAGACTCACATGTGTATAATTTAGACACTGAAGGAGCAAGCCCAAACTAAAATTAGGTACTGACCCAGAAACATGACGATAAATTGAAAGATGAAATGAACCAAATTCAAAACTTTGCATAGGATTTTTATATGATGTAGCAGGCCTTATAGCAAATTGATCACCTGTTCGATAGATTTAAATTATATTAATTCTTCTTGTTTGATTCAAATAATTCAGGCTTCCTATTATGAACAATTTATTAAAGAAGAGAATCTCGAAAATAATATTAGTTTAATCACTTAAATACAAAATATTAAAATAGGTAAAAAAATTATATTCGCGGTAAACGAGCCCAGCAGACTCAATTTTCTGGGCAGAATGCATATTCCAGTCATAAACAAATATATTTAAATAATGTATATCTGTGAAAATAAATTTTAGTGTAAAGATAAGCAAAATACTAATATTGGAGAATTTTATAATAAAAAGAAGTAGCGTGTCATATGACAGCCTCATATCATGGTTCATGAAGTTCCCTTTATATTTAGCATTGGAAATAAAAATAATTTTATTCTAATCTGCAGGAAAATATCGAATCAATTAAAATTGAACATTCATCTGCCCTTTCCCAGTCGGTTCTTGAAAGCATATTCGAAATTTGCAAATATTGCCTAGATACATACTTTACTGCGAAGACTCTGTACATTTGTTGGATATAATTCCAGAACCATAATAATATTGTCAATTTCCCTGTGTAATGCTGCAATATTTAAATGCATGATAAGTCAAATACCACCAATAGTTTCCACAAAACAAATTTCCAAATATATTATTTATTTATACATTTAAGCGACAGGTATAATTAGCATGTTGACTAATAATAATTTGAACGTATGGAAAAACAGAGTGATTATTAAACAGAAATTTAAATCACTTTGAATGCATGTGTAAACTATGCATGAATATATTATTGTCTTATGGTTCTTTGGTACGACTTACGATTTTACCTATTGTTTTCTGTGGGTATTTTGAACCTACGAGACGAATGCAAGGTGCAAGTCTTAAAAATTTTACTTGTAACTACAAGTCATTTGCTGATCGGAATTTTTCTTTAAAAATAGCTGGAAACAAATAACACTGTTCTGCATCAAAATCCTCCCTGCCAAAATAAGTGATATTTGAATAACTTCTAGGTACTTCTGGTAATCCCTAGACTGATCTTGACATGGTCTGCCCAACGAAAAGCTTTATGCCCACTTGTAAGAAAAGCTTACGACTCAGACTTTGGTTATAAAGTTGGCAATCCAACTAAAGCGTGGCCTCCCAAAATTTCTTGAAATACATGCTCTAGGGCCATAACGGGTTGGTTAAATGGTACTCACAATGCTATGAAGTCTGGCATACCAACGAATTGGTGGGAAACTCAGACCCACGTTGATGATCGCTATTTTGGTTTAACAAAAATCGCGAGATTTTCTGTTAAAAGCCATCTTAAAATGGAATATCCAAATATTCCTTCGGCCATTAGAGCTGTGCCTCATCATACTTCAAGCATACTGGCCCCTAAGCCTTCGGAAAAATACCGTATAGACTCGGATGAAATAGAAGATTTTACACCAAAAGAAGACACAAGTTTTCAGGAGGAAGACGATTTACAAATGTAGTACCAGCAAGCAGCCCCACTTTATATCTCAGGAATGAACTCTGCGATCTTATTCATGATTTGGATCTCATCTGCAGCAGTGGAGTCTCCCACAAAAAATGATCATTTTTTACTTATCGGAAAATGGAGTGTAAACTGGCAGTATTTTTTGCATTGGAAAATGACTTGGTTTTCTATCACGATATCCCAGATTTAATAAACGAACTTGGCCTTTCGTATAAACCTACCGAGTGGCGACTGTTTATTGATTCTTCGATGACAAGTCTAAAGGCAGTTTGTGGGCTAGCTGTAAATATGAAAAAAAAAACATACGATAACATGCGTATATTACTTCAAAACTTCAAGCGCCAAGATCATAAATGGAATACCTGTGCTGATTTAAACGTTATTGCACTACTTACAGGATTGCAGAGTGGCTACACTAAATATTGTTGTTTTCATTCGAATGCATGGGACAGCAGAGCCAGAAACCAACATTACATAATTAAGAATGGCCGGAACGTGAAAACATTGTGCCGGCATGAAGAACGTCCTTAATTAACCCTTAGTTGAACAGCAGAAAATCTATTTACTTCCTCTGCGCATAAAACCAGCACTTATAAAAAATGTATTAATTCCTTTTCTATATTTGGCATGTTCGTTGGTCCGAAAATACATTTGGAAGGACAAGGACAATTATTTTCAAATTGCACTTTTGGGAAAAGAAAATAGGGGGTGAACTACCTTCAAAAATGTGTGTAGTAACTTCCTAGGAAATGAGAAATCGGAGAATTATACAAAACCAGTTGAAGAACTTATTTAATCTTATATAAGAAATTAGATTGCAACATGTCTCTTATTCTGCATTTTATTCGTTCACATTTGGGATTCTTTCCTGAAAACTTATGTGTAGTTTCAGATAAACACGGAGAAAGATTTCATCAACAATAGTTCAATCGGGAAAGCGGTAGTGGAAAATGGACCCCAAACATGTTGGCCACTAAACTGGGAAACCGATCCGAACGAATACAAACGAATAAGGACACAAAAAATACCTTGATTATATCCTCTTTTTAAAAGTGCAAAGTAGTAAAGTATATTTTGTAAAAAATGTGACTCAGTTTCTTTATGTATAGCCGGTTTCATAACGTCCTGCGCCTTCCGGTTCCCAGTCTCCAATCCCTTCGGTTTTCCCAATCCGCTGGATGTAAGTCTTTTCTGACATGGCTCGGCGGACTCTATAAATCCAGGTAATTTTCGGTCTTCCTAGTTTTCTTCTTTCAGAAGGTGTCCAGTTCAGGATTTGCTTTGGGAGTCGTTCTTCGCCCATTCTCTCTACGTGGCCATACCATATCAGTTGCCGTTGGTCTACTTCTTCAAGGATTCAAGGCATTGTTTTCTGTACGTCCATAATTTCTCTTATTCGCTGGTTATTTACTCGGTCCATTCTTGATTTACCGGCAGCTCTGCGCCGGAAGTCAATTTCCAATGAGAGCAGTCTTCGTTCTAAAGATTTATTCAGTAGCCATGTTTCGCACCCATATAGGACTACGCTTTTGAATATAGTTATATAGGAGTTTTTTCATTTCTTTGGAGATTTGGTCTGACCAGAATATTGAGTTGAGACATCCTATAACTTTTTTTCACTATTCGATCTTCTATTTCCTATTCTGTTCGTCCACTTTTATCTATCTTGGTTCCCAGGTAATTACATTCTTCACATGGCATCACTCTATCACCATTGCCGAAGTCCAGGTCCTGACACTCCGCCCACACACATGTATTTGGTATTGTTGCTATTTACTGTCAGTCGACATTCCAAGTATTTTTAAATAGCCTTCTTGTCATAAATTCCAGATCTTCTTTGTCTCTGGCCACCACTACTTGATCATCTGCAAAGTAGAGTGTACAAATTTGAGTTATTTCCCAATTCTATCCCCATTCCTCCACATGCCTTTGTCCATTTCCTCAGGGCTTCATTGAGATATATTTTAAATAGGGTCGGAGAAAGGCAGCATCCCTGTCGGAGACCCTTTGAGATTTGGAAGTTCTGTGATGTTATTCCCTATTTTCAATCGGGATTTGGCCTGATCGTACAGTTGCTTAATTGCTGTTAATCCAGTATTGTTGATCGGTGATTTTTCCAAAACTTGCCATAGTTTCTGAATAGGAACTGTATATCGTAGTCCTTTGTTAGATCAACAAATAGACGGTGAGCCTCTCAATTCCTCGACACTTTCTTATCATTTAACTGGACCAAGCCTACAATGTGGTATATGTAAGATCGACCAGCTCGAAAACCTGCTTGTTCCTCGATTTCGCGAGGGCCATATTCTTGATCTTCCATATATCCGCTTAAGAAGCTTTCCATATATCCGACTCACCGTACTGGTAACCGAAATACACCTGTAGTTCTCATTCGTCACGCTTTCCTTTTTTGTGAGTGGGTGTTATTGAGGCCTCTTTCCATACAGTCCCAATTGGGTCTTTATTATTAATTAGTCTAGAAAAGAGTTCCTCAAGAAAGGATATGAGCTTTCGTGTGCCGTTTTTCAATAATTCTGCCGGTATACCTTCCAGTCCTGCTGTTTTTTTTTTCGATTTAATAACCTTCCAAGTCATACTCTCATTTATATCTATATGGTGTCCATGTACAAGGTAGCGTCTTGGTGAGTCGGTTAGGTATTCCTGTCTATCTTATCTCAGCTGTTCAGAGTAATAGGTTCGCCATTTATCCATAGAAATTGGATGTAGGTCGATTTTATTTGAGGTGTCTGTTCTAAGTGACTTTATTATTTTCCATGCCTCAGACGATCTGGTACCCTATATACGAGTTGATTTCTACACATTTCCTATTCCATGTCTCATCTTATTACTGTTTATCATGGATTTGGATCTTGTTTGTTCTTGCTTACCTATTAGTTTATCATTGGGATCGCCTGTACTTAGCCGTTTGTTGAATCTATTTTGTTTTATAATTTTTTGGTCTTCTAATTCCTTGTTCCATGTGATGTTATTGTTTGGTTTATTTGTAGTTTTCTCCTTTATTCCCAATGCTTCTTGTGCAGCAGAGTGTAGGCCTGTTACAATGTGTTCGTATAAGTCATTTGTTCCTTTCCCCCTGTAATTTACTGTCTAGTCGGTTCTGGTACAAATGTGTTGTGCTTTTATCATGAAGTCCTTCTATATTGTATTTTATTTGTTCTAGTTTTGTCTCGATCGTTGGAATCTCCAGTTTCACATCACAAGATAATGGTCGGATTCGTATTCCATATTCCATTCCTCTACGCTCTTGTCATGTACATTCAATTTCGTGTCTTGTTTTACAATGATATAGTCGATAATAGTTTTAAGTTGTCTTGTTTCTTGATGCCAAGTATATTTGTGGATATTTTTGTGTTAGAGGAATCCATGAAGAACCTTTAGTTTATGTTGTCGGCTATCTTAGTTTCTTTTAATTTTGTAAAATTCACTATAATTTTGATGGTTTCGTTTTCTCGTATTTTACATTATTCTTCTCTTCTCGAAAGACGTATGGGTGATAGGTGAAAACCGAGATCATATTTGAAATCAGCCCATTAAAATAGACATAAATGAGACAGAAAAAAATCAGGGAGCGACAAAATGCTTCAAAATGCCGAACAGTGTAATTTATATGCTGATATGATATTTTTAACCTTAAAATGTACGACAACGCACATCCGTTGTGCTACTGTTAAAAAGCATTTGTAATTTGGGCAAAATTGAGGGTAAAAATAGCATTAAGCATTGACTGATTTTTAAAGAATAATTTATCAGAAAAGTTAAGGTTTGTATTGGAAATGAAGGTGTTGCCACGCTTTTTCTTTCTTCTAATTAGCGCAAACCTTCACCTCGGCTTAGAAGAGACCGATGGTGATTAATATCAAATAAGAAAAATTAAAAATTGAGTGAATTTGCAAGTACAGATGCGTAAGCTAGAACCAGTCGTCTTCAAAGCGTGCAAATAGGCCCTAGCTCTAATGCCGGAGAGTAAGGGTGGGTTTGATTTATAAGGCCCCACGGGCTTGTAGACGGCATCAGCAAGAAATACCCCAAAGCTAAAATATGGTACTCGTTTTAGCCTAAGCCTCGCAACTACCAAAAGAAAATTACTAAAATAAATTCGAAATTAATTTGATTAAGTCGATTTGAATTTAATCAATCTGAACAAATGAAAAATAAAATAACAACCGAGAATTAATTTAGTAATTAGAGAATTAATTTAATTATGAAAGGCAAGTAAGTAGGCCAGTATTAAAAATTGAAAAGTGAGACGCAAAAAAAGAAACTGAGGATTAACGATATAGTCTATGTTAAACTGTAGTATCTATAGCAAGTCAATGAAGCCGAAACATTTCAAACGTAGAGCGCAAATGAATTAAGTCAAAGTACCCACCTTTTTTAATCGTCCTGATATCTTCGTAGTCCAGGTAATCCAGGAATAATTAAATAACACGGGCAAATTCAGTAAATAGAAAGTTGATTTATTACTTAATGCGGGAAAACAGAACAATAAGGTGACGATTTTTCCGATATTCTATACTGCTTATACTAAATATTACGACTAGAACTGTCTACTGTTCTAATAGTCAGAAATTTTACTCAGTTACATGAGGGTAAATAAAATAAATGAAATAAAAAATATTAAATGAATCATCTCGCTCCATTAAAAGCCGATATCATTATGTATCATGGATAGAACAAAAACATCCAATAATAATTAGGTTCCTTTGTTCACTCGAACGTGATCACCTAAGGTAACTAACGAGATTCAAAGAGAAATATTACGCGATATAACCGGTGTTAGAAACAAACAGAACTAATTAAAAATATAAATTTTCGTCCTTACTTTAGAAAATCACAGTTCAAGTAACCCAAATAAAAGACCCTATTCGATTATTATTTAGGCCGCAAACCATGGTCTGACGTGACGCTCTACAAACTAATTATGTTTATATTTTAATTTAAATTTAAATATTAATTATTTTATAATTGGGCAGTCGATTAAAATTAAATCAGTAGATTGGGCGCTCTCTTCGTTAATCAATTATTAACCAAACTCTATCTGACCATAAAGGCACTCTTAGAGTGCTAGAAAACTAGACCAGGAACTAGGCAACACAACGCCAAATTTACCGAAAGGAAGCGAGAGTTCCCTAATAAAGGTACCTAAACAAATCGGTTTTCGGAAAATATTTCGCGTTGTTCATCGCAAATTTCGTACCCGATTATTTTAATAAACTACGAGCCTGTTATGGCCAGTTAAAAATGTTAAAAGTATCGACCATCAAGAGTAAAGCAAGCTGAATCTTAGATCTTGATTTACGAGAATAAAACAAGCTAAATTTTAAGTTTTGACTTATTAATTAGAGTAAAGAAAAATATCATAATTAGCAAAAGAAAAAAAGAATTTAATTAAAGCTTAATTCTTGAGCAAATAAAATTACGGTTTGGCGTATTTTCGTCAAGGAGATAAATTTAAGTTAAATCTCGGGTTTATTAACCAGAGTGATGAATAATACGATTAGGCGTTAATAGTTAAAAATATAAAGGAGAGAAAACAAATACAATACAACTACTAATAATACTAATAATAAAGATAAGATAGCTCACGTTCAGTTGGTGGCTTCTCGGCTGTTTCCAGGTGAAAAGGAAAACAAACCATATACTTCTTTCGACGAAAGACTATAATGGTGTCCTGAACGAGTCACAATCCAGAGACCAGACTGGCGTGGCCTAATGACTGAGCTTAACCCTTAAAGGGTTAGTAAACGAAACTCTGTCGGTTGAAGTACCCCGACGATCGAAGTACCCCTACGGTTGAACCATGTAAAGGGTTGCTATACGACTAGCTCGTTGGAACGCACAAGTAGGTGGTGGACGGACAAAGAGGCTTCTAAAGCAGCAACAAATCCCAGTTATGGGGCGAGTTTCAGGTACTAACCAACAAAACTAACCAATGTAAGCAAAATAAGGCCTGAGACTCTGGAAATTGGTCGGTTGGAACAATCCCATGAGGTAAAGCAAAGAACTTCCAACACGACACTGCTTTAAATGGCAAGTCAACGTAGAGTGATTTCCTTCAAAACTCTCCGGAGGCAGACGCTTCCTTCCAATATTCCCACTACAACTACGTCTGGCCAATAAGAGTATAGTCACCCGACACGTGGCCACTAGCTGTCATACCCAATAATTTATCTAAAGCGATTTCGAAAGGAAAACGCAGAACTTTGATGTACCAAAGCCCATCTTAAATAATTGCTCGACCTAGCTAAAAGGAAAAAGCCATTCGACCCGCTATTCATTAGGGAAACATACAGAGGTAAATCACAATTTCCGCGACGTCAACACAAAAAAAAGAAAGTCCCCAAACCGCAAGCACGTTCAGGAGTTCCTACCACAAATCGCTACAGAAAACTGCTCTAAAGATAACCCAGACAATCCTAGTTTTGAATTTCCGGCAGAAGGCAACTGCAATTCACTTCCAGCACTGCATTCACCGGTCGGTAGAGTTCATTACAATTTCGTCGTCCGGATAGACACTTTGATGTCTGCTCATTACGACGAGTGATAGTAAATAATAAAATGAGCTGCACCAGTTTGTCAAGAATAAACCCCATAATATATATCCTTACATGACTATAAGGAACAACCATCCATTTTGCCGTGGTCCGCCATTTAGTCAAGGAAATGTTACTTAAACTGTTTCCCAAGTTGGGCGAAAGTCTAGTAAATTCCAAATTAGAGCCAAAAATCTTAAAAAAAAATCAAAACTAATATTGAATTTCATATAGCATTCGAAATTATGCAGGAAACAAAAATGTTCAATAGTGGAATATAATTCCAATTCTGACATAAAATTAAACAAAAAAACTGAAATTAAAAGTCCATCTAGTTTGACACAAACTTTTAAAAGTTTTGATTTATGAATTAGGACAGACTTCTTTTATATTTTGGAAAATAGAGTGTCTTTTTGGGGAACTTCAATAACATTATACAGCTCATTAAGTGCATACAGCGCTTTTCGAAGAGGTACAATATCTTCGCAAAACCAGGCAGCTGCTAACTTTAATAAATGTGTATGACAATGGAAATACAAAGCTCGAGGCTATAATTTTTTTTTAAATTGTTCTGCCAAACCATTAAACTGTAATCAAACCCTTGCCCCCTCATCCTATTTAGCGGTATACCAAGTTCTTTTAAAAAATACTTAATAGTAGGTGTAACTCTTCACCTTTGGTGTCTGGACAATCCAAAAACCATAAACATATTTATCATTTTTCGCTTGAAAATATCTTATGTACAGGGTGTCCCAAATTCGAGCCTCATCATTGGGATCTCGGAAACTAGAAGAGATACGAGGTCGATTAAATTGAGGCAAAGTTGCGCAATTTGATGCTGATTAAAATCCCACCTTAAAAGTTAAAAAAATCGCATATTCGCGATTTCATTTTTATTTTTTTATGGCTCTATTTGGATACATATTACAAAATAAATTTCATATTCTCATTGCTACTTTTTCTGTTCTACAAGATGGTGTTATCAGATTTTCAAACCGACGTTTCGTCTTTGAGCTGCCATAATCAACTTTGTTTTTTTAAATACGGCCCTGATTTTTTTATTACGGACTTTAAGAGCTTCTAATGTCCCAAAACCAATGATGTATCGCACTTATTCAAAAAAATCATTTTAATGATTTCCTGGTAATATCTTACCAAAAATATGTTTTCTGTCTCTCTCTAACACATGAGGTCTTATGGAAAATGCCATTAATATGAATTTTTCGAATAAGTGCGATACATCATTGGCTTTGGGACTTTAGATGCTCTTAAAATCCGTAATAAAAAATCCAGGGCCGTATTTAAAAAACCAAAGTTGATGATGGCAGCTCAAAGACGAAACGTTGGTTTGAAAATCTGATAACACCATCTTGTAGAACAGAAAAAGTAGCAATAAGAATATGAAATTTATTTTGTTATATCTATTCAAATAGAGTCATAAAAAAATAAAAATGAAATCGCGAATATTCGGTTTTTTCTAAATATCTTCGGAAGTATTCGGTTTTTTTTTACTTTTAAGGTGGCATTTTAATCAGCATCAAATTGCGCAACTTTGCCTCCATTTAACCGACCTCGTATCTCGTCTATTTTCCGAGATCCCAATGATGAGGCTCGAATTTGGGACACCCTGTACAGTGCTACTTGTTCCCTGCCCGATACATCCTTTGTTTTGTTAGCAATGAGCGAGTAACAAGAAGCATCATTTATCTCATTTACAATTTTTTCAAAACCTATCTTGATTCCTTAAATTAATTGATTCTATAAAATTACTCCTATTAAAAGGTCATTGTGACCTCTCAAGGCAACGCGCCTTGTTTTCCTAGCCATAAGATTGTTTCAAATACAAATTTGCAATACTTTTTTTTTCTGTAGTTAGTAATATCAGTATCACGTTTTTTTTTCTAATTTTTCCAAAGTTTTTTTCCAGTTTTCAGCCCCGTTTTTAACAAAAGTTTCATCAGCACATCCGGGTTATTGAGCGCAAAATGTTCTGCAATATAAACAAAAAGCTACGTACAGTTGCACGTCATATTCTAACCAGGAGTATATGTTGTACCAAGATTAGTGACAATTTCTCGATTTCTTTTCGTTTCCGTACTGGCGCTTGCTAAATTCCATTTGCAGGATCTCTTGTATTAATAACATCATACACAGAATTACTTGGTAATGATATATTCTCAATATTATTCGCATAATCACCAGACTGATCCGATTCTGGAGGCCTAGATGTTGATACCTCTGCCTGTGCCTCAGAGCACACAGTAACACGTAACAATCTTAATAAAAAATTAACCGTTTATATGAAACAATTAAAAACCCAATACTTACTAAAGCTTTTTAAATATTATGTATTATTATTTGTTAAACTAATTAATTAAAACTTGGAGTTTGAGGTTATAGGTACGGTAGGTAAGAATAATGACAGATTATTGTTTATCATCTCCATAACTCATAAAACCGTTTTAATAATCATTAATATATCTTGTTAAATACAAAATGGTAAAAACCAAAAATATTAGCGATATCATTTTAAAATTTAAAAACCTGAAAAGACCCCAAGGATAAGCCACTGCCAATCTGCCCCACTTTTATAATTTAACTTAACTTATGGTTTCCGATCTCTCACAATAGTAGAACGTCTACAATAAACAATATGTATAACTCGCTCCACCGTTCAAATAAAATAATTAATACAAAAATAATGTAATACTAATTAACACTGAAAATTACTACTATTTACATGTTACTTTGTCTCGGTACAACAGCTTCAGCTTTATCAACAACATTAAAATTGATTAGATCACACAATATAGATAACTTCACAGACTTCTTTTGTTTATTTTATGATGGTACTGTAAGCAATTGTTTCCATTTCCACCCGCTTCTTTATATCATCAAGATAAGCTACATGGATTTATAGTTATTTTGAACTGAAACGCTTTATTTTGGCTTACGAACATTAAATGAATCGATTTTCGTAATAGTTTTAAATAGGTAGTTCTATTTTTAGAGTCGTTATTAAATTAATGCATATGCAAATCTTTTAAATATAGTTCCCGGTTGGGAAAAAAATAATATACCGTGGGCTAACATGATTTTAGTAGTACCTACTCAAACTCAACTTTTTACTCACGTGTACTACAAGGAATGAAAAGCTTGTACTGTTGAACTATCAACCATCAGTTGGGACTATAAATTTACCGCATTTACCGATGATGGATTTCATCACGGAATTAAAGAAATGGCCTAATCTATCTTCGCTGGTACCTTAATAAAAGAAAGCGTCAATGGCACCTAATGATTTTAGTGCCTCGCGGGAGGAGAGATAAAGATATCCAGATGAAGAAGAAGAGAAAGAGTTTCGGTAGAAGTTTCGATGTACGATGCATTGAGACGTTTTCCGCAAACGATCTATCTATCTATGCAACCTGTTCAGTTCACCTTTGGACATCGGCCTTCTTTATTAGTTTTCAGCCAGTTCTCTTTGTAGCCAAGTCACCCATCTCGGGCCAGCATGATTTTTTAAATTGTCTGCTCACCTCATTTGGGGACTTCCTCTCCCTCTTTTATTCTACCATGGTATTCAGTGTAGTATATGTTTGTCCTATCGATAATATTATGTCCTGCAAATCTCCAGTTGAATTTCCCTGTCGCATCCTTTCTTCTTGTTCGACTTCTCATCCACTCATTCCTTTTTCGATTCATTAGTGTGATGTACCACATTTGCCTTTCCACTGCTCTTTGGGCTCCTGCTATTATATCCAAATTAGTCCATGCCCATATTTGTGAGCACTTTTTGTTTTTTAGAATACTATATTTATCGAATGTGCTGCCCAGGCAAGTTTAGCTTTTCCTTTGATTTCCGCCGATTGATTATCAACTAAGTGTATTCGCTTACTTGTTCTACTATTGTGTCTTGTTCTATTTTGACTGTTGCATCTTCTTCGGTGTTTGTCGCGGTCTTTATTTTTTTTAAATAGTTAATTTTTAGACCTGTGGTGCTTGTTCATCTAGATATCATAGCATTTTCTGTGGTGTGAGGGATATTATTAAACATAAACAAAATGATGGGGTTATACAAACAAAAACAAAGAAGGCTCCTTACCCAGCGTTCTTCCTTTTTTTAATTTGACTACTTCGTGTTTATTTTTCATTCTTTTGGCTACTTATTTGCTTCTGCCTCTCATTCGCCTGGTTTTGTTCCTCAACAAGTGAAAACTCATCAATTCCTTTAGATTACCCAATCAAAACAAAACTTGTACTGAAGAACTATCAACCATCAATACACATCTGCCGATGATTGGTTTCGCCAATAAATTAAAGGAACAGGGAAATCTAAGCATTAGTGGCTCCTGAATGATTTTGGTACCTGGTTGGAGGAAAGATAAAGAGAAGCAGATGAAGAAGACAAGTAAGAATTTCGGTAGGAAGTTTCGACGTACGCATATGCACTGAGATGTTTACCATATCTATCTATATATCTATACGTCTTCAGTTCACCTTTGCACATAGGCCTTCCCCATTAGTTTTCGACCAGTTCTATTTGAAGCCGAGTTCATCCATCTTGGATCAGCATGCCTTTTCAGGTTGCCTACTGGATTCGAATATCCATTGTTAGGAGGTGAGCGCTAATGATAAGGCCTTTTTTAAAACCTACTTGTTCTGTCGGTTGGTATCCATTGAGATTTTGGTAAGGATCAGATACTTAGAAAATATTAAGATGCATTATTGGTCGATAGTTTTAAGATCTGCTTGGTGGCCTTTTTTATGTATAGTAATGTGACTGCGTCATTGCATCCTAGTATGACTCGGTGTAATGTGTTTGGGTCATTTTTATTATCTGGTTTATGTAATTCGTTGTTTTTGACATTATTAATTTCAGGTGTTCATAGTATACGTTTCGGGCATTTCATATTTCAATTATTTTTCCTTTTGTGTCCTCATGACTTTCTCTTTTTTTTTCAATTATCCGTTGCTATTTTTCTACTCAAAATGGAAGGGTGTTTTTTTTTTATTCAGCTCATAGATTTTTCATAGCATAATTAGCCGCTTCCAATTTACTCGATGTTAGAAGTTCCACTGCATTTAGTAAGGAACTCGTTAGAAAGCTTTAATGTAAAAGGTTTCCAAATCTTTTCAATTAATCCATTCAAACGCTTCCATTTCAAGAAGCATTGATTTTAATTTATGTTATATTCAGTATTATCTATATATGTCGAGGCTCCTAATGGCAAAGTTGTATCTGCACTCACTGAGGATGGTGAGTAAATTTTCAAAATCCAGTCATAAATATCAAATGAATTTTTCCTTACAGACTTTATATTTAAAACATCTACTAAATAAGTAATAGGGCAAAGTTGTATCTACATTCACCTACATAGCTATTATGGGATGGGAATGGTGAATGAATTTTCAAAAGCCAGTCATAAATATCAAATGAGTTTTTTTCATGGACTTTAAAATGTCTAAGTGATTAGGTATTAGGCCAGTCTTTAATAAGAATAATCCTGTGACTTGACGTCAGGCGAAAAATTGAAAAAGTTCAATCCATTTTGTCATTAATCAAACCATTTATATTTGTTTTTCAAAACGTGTGCAATGTCAGTTATTAATCGTCAATATTGTTTACCAAATATCTTAAATAAGAAAACAATACATTCGAGCAATAATAAAATTGATAGGGATTAAGGAAAAATAAAGTCATTGTAATGAATCAGGGTCACAGATTACTCCTACCTGCTACTTGGATTTACATAATACCTATTATGATGAAATAAGGAAAAATATAAGATATAAAATTATGAGGTGTCAAGAAAAATATGAAATTTTATAGCTATATAATGCACAAAACACAAAAGTAAGTATACTAAATCTTCTCTGTTGTCACATTAGTTATATGAATAAAAGTTCTAAGTAATGTTAAATTATTCCCGTTATAGAGATACAACATAAAACTGTTGACTGAATAATTATCAGTCAACGATAAAACGTAGAACGTGGATAATTAAATTGTTCCTGAAAAGAGAACATTAATTAGTAACAGCATATGTCGGCAAACCTCTGTTATTCTAAAAATATTTGCAACAGGGCAAGAGTCCGAACGTCTTCGAGTTTTTCCTAACAAGCACAAATTATAACAGATTTTAATTTGTACAGCTAATCGGGCAAAGAACATGACAATAAAAACGCCACGCCATAAATAGATATTATTATACCTACTATAACTAGTCAACGGTTACGTTTTATGACTATGAAGAAACAATTAAGTGAAAGTTGTATAATAGGCAGAAACCTTACTAAAGCACATAATCATTAAGTTCCGATTTGAATTAGATGGAGGATCCAATAGAGAGAAAAACAATATTAATTTACACACTTTCAAGTTACAAGGTTAAGCATCAACCAGTTGTAATTGAGCCTAAATGCGCTTATCTCCAACATCTTAGTTTACAGGCAATATTAAGAATCTGTTTTTTTTTTTAAATAAATATTACTTACTATGACAGTTTATTCTTTTTAACAAATAGTGTTCCCTTAAAAATATATTTTTTGGGTATTTCCATTGCTGTTTCTACTGATACAAGTAGAACTGTCATAGAACTACTTTTAATGTTAGCATATCAACCTCCAAGGTTTTCTGATCACTCAAGAATTTCCATCTGAAATAGTTTTAAGGCAGAAAGAAATTTCAACAAAATACAATTTAGAAACTTAAATAGGGTAAATCTAAGTAGAATACATCTTCAACTAATAAAAAAGGATTGTTCTTTAAACTTTAACTCTTACGACGTTGATTTTATCTTAAGGAATCTAACTTGGTCAGAGGCTGTTAACGATATGGCTCAATTAAAATTCACACCAAATCATGGTAAAAATATGCCGTTGCCGAGTTGAGAACACTAATAAGAAACAGAGATAATGCTTTAAAAATATTTAAAATATTCCCTTTTCTAATTTAAATGATAAACTTATAAAATGGGACCAGTATAAACAATTTAGAAACAGAGTAGTCAATTTAACTGAGAGAAAAAGGAAACAACTCCAAATTAATGTAGAAAATTCTTAAAAATCTCAATAATAACACACATAAGGTCTGTAATATTTCCGCATGCTTCAAGCTATAATATAGTACTAAGACAGAAGATAGTATAGCCTATAACTTGAATAAGATTTTTGTTTTAATGAAATACGACAGTAACAGTCCCTCCTATATCCTATATTTGAGAATTGGTCATGTGAGAGATTGCCACTAACTAATGCTACATTTAATAATTTTAAAACATTGTCAATGAGAGAATTGAAGAATATAATGGATAACAAATGCAATACCAACAGTATTAAATAGTTATTTATCATGTTATGTGTTAAAAGTGCAGTTTTAAAGCAGGCTTTGCTCATTCTGCAATTTACATGAGTACCTTAAAAACACTTTATCGCAAATACCATACAACATTCTTTGCTAACACAACTTTAAAAAGCAATGACACAGTTAAAAATTAAATTTTTAATAAATTGGAAGTAAATAGTTTTAAATAGCATCCCTGTATAAAATTATTGCCAATAAAATGCTTAGTTATTTCTGGGAAAATAGAAATATTCTGCAAGTTTCTTAAAATGCTGTTTTTTGCCTGAAAATGAAAGAAAGCGATGGCTGCATCAATCCACTGAAATATATACAGTGTGTCCAAAAAAGTATGCAACATATGGGAAACTTTTTTATTGTTGGTTTCTCGGAAAATTTTATTCTTGATAAAAGTTGGTGCTTGCCCTAAAACAGTAAATGAGTATTACAAATTTTCCGTACTGCTTTTAGTGCGGGCTCAAATGTCATTTTTACGAAATCGCGTCAAGAGTAAAGTACCTTAATTTATAAAGATACAGCTAAATCTTATGAGAAAAAGTTCTTCCAAATTAGAAAAGTGATCTAAATATGAAATTTGAGTTAAGTTCATCAACTTTTAATTTTTCTTTCTATTTCTCGATTTTTTCTTAAACGTTACGCCACTGGAGAATGTTTTGTTTATTTGTTAT
Source organism: Pissodes strobi (assembly GCA_016904865.1). Lineage (NCBI taxonomy): Eukaryota > Metazoa > Arthropoda > Insecta > Coleoptera > Curculionidae > Pissodes > Pissodes strobi. The sequence continues at coordinate 450,400 of MU182264.1, forward strand.
TACTATACTTGCCAAGTAACTTCAAAATTTATTTAAGATAGAAATTAGTTACATAGTTGCATAATGTTGCAGTTTTTCCAGAGATAATAGCCAGTGTAGGTATGAGTGTGTTGCAAACACATTTAAACACTTTTGATTCAAAATTTTTTCCAGTCAAATTCATGAATAGACCCCACTCTTTTCATTTCATGTAAAACAACTAATAAATTATTTATCTTTTGCACTCGATGAATAAAATATGCCCAAGTATCCTAAAAGCCATATAAAATGTTTGGTCTTGAAGAGTAGGCCATGCATTTGGAATAAAAACAAAAAATAGCAATAATTTTACTTCGCTCTGACATATGAAATTAATTATTATTGAGTCAGTCATTCCAATTGTATTTTGTAATAATTATTGTGGACAATTATTTTGGACCAAAATTGTTTAAATGCGTTTGCAACACAGTGATACCTAAACTGGCTTTTATCTCTGTAAAAACTGAAACATTATGCAACTATGTAATTAATGTCTACTTTAAATAAATTTTGAAGTTGTTTGGCAAGTATACTAATAACAAAAGAACAAAGCATTCACCGATGGCATAACGTTTGAGAAAAAAATCGAGAAAAAAAAGGGAAATTAAAAATTGATGTACTTAACTCAAATCTCATATTTAGATTACTTTTTTAATTTGGAAGAACTTTTCCTTATGAGATTTTGCTGTATCTTTATAAATTAAGATACTTTACTCTTGACGCGATTTCGGAAAAATGACATTTGCGTCCGCACTAAAAGCAGTACGTAAAATTTGAAATACTCCTTTACTATTTTAGGGCAAGCACCAACTTTTATGAAGAATACAATTTTCTGAGAATCCAATAATAAAGATGTTTCCCATGTGTTGCATACTTTTTTGGACACACTGTAGATGAAGCGACCAATCAAGCTAAGTTGGATTTTGTTACCTAGAAATTGCCTATACAAATTTGTGAAATGGCGCGAAGAGAAAAGCGTTTCTGAAAAATGTACTGAAAATATATTGCTGGCATATTTTTGAGAATCTTTATCTCTGTGGTCGAAGCATTCAATGATCAAAGCTATGGCTATGCTAGATATAAATGGCAACGTAGATGTCAGCAAACATTTTAAACCTATCACGTTTTTAAAACGGCCGGGAGAGGGTTTCCAACCCAAAAAATCAAAGATCTTGACTAGGAACAATATTGAACAGTTTTTAAAGTGCACATCGAATAATGAGCATACTTTCTTATAAAAATGGCTATGATTTTAGGAATGTTTGGTGCCTGCCGAAGGGAGAAGCTTTGCCAGGAAGATATGGACAATAATGGTTAAGATATCAAGGACCCACGAAATTTCATTATAGTTGAGGAATTTTATTCGAATTTGTATCAAAAATGCATGGCTGTTCGTTCAGCAAATGTCGGACATAGGCGGGTTTTCTTAAAATGCGTCGAAAGCAAATGTACCAGAAACTGGGAATTGATATGTTTTAAATAATTCCTACTGTTATAGTAGTTTCTGCAACTTCCAAATTCGATCCTGTATACTGGATATTGTTTTCGCCGCTCTTTAAGGCGCTTACTTGCCGATGCTGGAGCAAATTATTAAGTGGCACCTTCTACCGTTGATGAGGGGTACATTGAAAATTCCTTACAAAATAAGAATTCTATTGCCCGCAAACTGCTTACAATGCAGTCAACATCAGAAGATGTAGCCTCAACGTCAACTAGTAATGCGGTTCTTTCTGTCTCCTCATCCTCATTTTCCTGCACCACAGAGAGTGGCAGAACTATGGAAGGAATTATTTTTTCAAGTTGTTTAAATTGTACCATCAATATTAATGTTAATAAATCTGACATTTCATTTTTAATATAGTCAAAAGAGGTCTTAACGTGCGGATCCAAAGGTCACATTTTTCATTAAATGTCATTCCTTTGACAGATTTTACATGCAAAATCTGCCACGAATGAAGTTTTTACTGAAAATTGTGACCTTTGGACCCGCACGATAAGAACGATTTTGACTATATTAGTGCTATGTCATGTGGTGAGCAAATAACCATAGAAACCATTTGCCATTTCTTTGTTACAAGCACTGTTACTAACCACATGACGTAGCTCCATTTGAATATCATATTATCTTCAAATTTATTGCAGCATACTAGTGCCTTAAAGTAACATTTTTGAGGCTACGACGTAGTGTGTTCAAAAATTTTATTTTTAACACATTTAAGTATGCAGAAAAAAGTATTTTTGATGTGATTGGACATGTCATATTGAATTGTATAATATGTTATTAATACTTTTTTGAAATATGAGTCATTGTCATTCTATAATATAATCGAACAAGGTCATATACATTGTTTCTGTATTTGCTGAATGGTGTGCCTTGGAAATGAGTTGGAAAACTAATGCTTGCACATTATTGTTATTTGCAAAATACAAATAATCTCTCTAGGTAAGGACAAATCTCGGGACAAATAATCTCTCTAGATAAGGGTCTAAATATGAGCGAAAGCCCTGCACTGTAACAATGCCTTCAGACTTCCTCCTAAAGTGGTTAGAGTCGTACCTTGGGGACAGAAGTCAGACAGTTAAGTGTAATGGTAAAGTCTCTAACTTGCTCAGGATTATTCATGGGGTACCTCAAGGGTCCATTCTTGGTCCCCTCTTTTTTCTCCTCTAAATAAACGACTTAACTCTATTGAATATTCAAGGACTTTTCAGTGTTCGCGGATTATACGACTGTGCTGTGGTCTGACAGTGATCCAGATACTCTCAGTGACATGGTTGGAACTGATTTAGGAAAGATAAACGAGTGGTAGGATCAAAATCGTTTGTGTCTAAATGTCTCGCTAAATGTAGATAAAACTAATATCCTCAGCTTTAGGTTTAACTGTGAAAATATCATGTTTGATGGTGATAATATAAGAAAAAAACAGTCAATTAAATTTCTCAGTCTACTTTGACGAAAAATTAAAATTTCAAAATCACATTAAAGTTCTCTGTGGTAAATGGGCCAGGGGCTGTTATGCTGTTCGCATAATATCTAATGAGTTAAGAAGGTTATTATCTAAGACTGTTTACTTCTCACTTATCAAGAGCCACTTGAGATGTGGTTTAGCTTTTTGGGGTTACTGTGGCCAGTGTCTTTTTCAAATCTGTTTTTGTTATTGACAAGAGGACACTAAGATACATCTGTAAGGTTGGGGGTTAGAGTCTTGTAGGCCTCTTTTTAAAGAATTAGGTATCCTAATTCTCCCCGGTTTGTTTATATTGCAGAGTTTGTTTGATCTTTAAAAAATCCAGACCTTCCAACTCTGACTTCGCGGCTGTCAGCAATTATAATACTACACAAACTAATAAGCTTTGATTACCTATTCCTTCTAGTACACTTACTAAAATCACTCAAATTTATGAAGGCTTAAAAATGTTTAATCATTTGCTTGATGCATTGAAAAATGTTAGATCATTAAGTAGGTACCTGTCTCGTCCCTACTCAAAAGTAAAGCCTATTAGAGTTTTACAGAATTTTATAATGATGATTTTAGGGTTTATTAGGTGCATATTATATAATAACTTGTAGATGTAGGTTAGTGTCTTGTGTTGTCTACTGCTGTGGTGTTGTTTGTTTACTTTGCTATATAGATGTTTTTCCTTATTAATTTTCTTTCTCTTTAAACAGCTTTATAACAAATACTTTGTATTTTTACAATAAAGCATTTATGTATTTATGTTGATGCTGACAACAGTTGCCACACTTAATATCGATAGCCTTGGAATAATGTAATCTCATTTATACCAAATTGCTATTATTGATATTATATAGGACTTATTTCTATATACAGTGCCTTTCAGAAATTTGATTTGCTAGTTTCACAGATATTAATTTTTAGATGTAGGTACATTGTTAGTTGCTTTAGGTGGAATTTTAAGCAAGGATTTCATAAATATAAAATTAACTGCACTTGAAGCAACTAATTCATTTCTCATTAGTTAATTAAATATAAACAATACATTTTTTTGGTAAGACTTTTCCTCGGACTTTTCCTTTGCTATAATGTTTCCATCAAATTCTGATCAAAGGCAAGTTGATAAAACATTAATTTGGGGAAGTATATGTTTTTGTTCAGCGTTCTTTTAATAATTTGGTACCTAAACGGCCTGCAGGTTCCGCCTAGATATACAAAACAGACTATCCTCTCATCCTCATGTGAGAACATATTTAAGGAGATTAATAATAGTTGATATGCACATAATAATCAGCTAGCTGGAAACTTCAACACATGCTGAGGCATATGCTCAGAGGCAAGTATTAAATGTTAGAAGGCTTGTACCTATGCTTAAATAAAAAACAAACCACTTGGAACTAAATCTGTGTTGTAATATATGGTTGGTCATCTGGTTATACACGGTCCTCTATACTCTTAATAGAAAGGCAAATATCAAAAAGATGTCAATCATTCTAAAGGTGCGTACAGACCTGACGAGACGCGCGCGCGACACGCACGCGACGCGCCGACCGCGCGCCTGCTACGCGAACGCGACGCGCACGGTTTTCTCGCGCGCTTGCTGTGAGCCATGTAGAGAGACGCGCGCGCCACTCGACTAAGTTCTATTGCACTTATTCACTGATTCTCGCGCGATTGCTACGCTCCTACTACTACCCGTCCACACTGCGCCTCGCTCTTTCTTTGATCTGCCGTCGAAAAACCGACAGCAGACGGGTAGCGACGCGCCTGGGACAGGCGGGCCCCGTCCACACTTAGGAATTTTGGACTGTCGCGTGCGTGTCGCGCGCGCGTCGCGTCAGGTCTGTACGCACCTTAATCTGTCTGGGCATGATCACAAGTACCTAACTCACGTTACAAGGCTTGAATCAAAGTTTTGTATGTTCAACTATGACTCATTCACATATAAGTTTTATATTATAATCAAACTTCTACAAACTAAAATGGAAATCTTTCAGCATTTTAAACTACTTACCTCAGTATGTAGAGTAAACTAATTTAAATTTAGCTAAGTAACATTACAAGTACCTAGGTATAGTCCTTAGTGCCGCTCATTCACGTTAAAACAAAATAAACATCCCCGTTTAATTTTCTAGTTTTTAGCTTAAATACTCTTTATTATTGTCACTATTACTAATGATTACAACTCGGATTACAATTAAACTGTAGATGCTAAGAATACCGAATTAGGTAATTTTTTAGGAGAAGTGTCAGATTAGTTTTTGAATTTTGATGTTTACCTAAACATGCAACTGACCTATAGAAGTGTGAAGTGAAACTCATACTTTCTTGTCAAAAAAATAAAATAAAGTTTCACATGTGCAAAAGACTAAAATTTATGGCATCAATTCAGTTTTTTTTTTTTCATTTTGGGCATGCTTTGGGTTAGTTCTGTTTGATTGCGCCCCCAAAGTGAGTGGAAGGCCATATGCAAAGTGAAATATTAGTAGAATGATAAAAAAAATAATCGACTGCAATGGGGCAGTGGAGCCTCTTTTCCTTAACCTTGTTACGCCACTGGAATATTCATAAAAGTAACACATATTTTTAACAAAATTGGTCTTTGCAAATTCAATATTTTCTATTTTTATACACTTTTTTACCCTACCCTGCACTGCTATTCACCCCATTGCCCCGCAAAACAGTTGATTACTGTTAGGATTCCGCACATAAGAAACGTCTAAAAATTACATAAAAACTTTCAATTTATGTGTTTCTGAGGAAAAAATGGCAAAATCAGTCTGACACGTCTTCTAAAAAATGAACATTATGGTGAAATATCTTATTTTTGTTATTTTATTAAATATGAAGACAAAAATATTCTTCAATTTACTAGATTTCAATTTCAATTTCAAAATGCTTTATTGTACAAGAATTACATGATTCTGTTGACAAAGCTGATTAGGCTAATTAATCTATTTTCAATATATAATTTAATAATACTAACAATTCAAAAATAGTAGTAGTAGTATATTCAAAAACACCTACAGTCCATACTTAGCACTAAACATTAAAAAATACTAAAATAACCTATAATATAATACAACACAACATAAAAAGAAAAACGATTAAAATTGAGTGACCCGTTACAAAGTGTCACTATAAAATTCCCCTAACGTAAAATACACCTTGCCAAGCAATAATCTTTTATTATCTTTTAAGCAATCGTCTAAAATGCTGCAGGGTATCGGAACATCTGATCTGTATTGGAAAATGATTAAACATTTTCCGGCTTTCATAAATTAATTATTTTTTTACCAGTGATGTTGTTGGAACCGGTAAGGGTAAGTCATGTGCAGAGTAAGGGATAAAATATTCTGAGATCAGAAGTGAGGCCTACACGATTATCTCTGACTGACGTTTACGATCCAGCGAAGGGCCTTTTCTGCAGAGTGAATAAAATATTAACATACTGCTGCACGCTAACACCCCAAAATGGAATACCGTACCTATGGTGAGACCTTGGGTGAGACTCAAAAACAGCAAAATAGACCGTCCGTGCTACTGCGAAGCAACCAGAAGAGAGCTTTTTACCCAATTCCAGAATATGATCTCTAAAGCGAAGTTCATCAACAACAAATAGCCCCAGGAATTTCGTGCTTGTCAGATCTTGAAGAGGATCAGTATCCAGTTGTAACCCCTGCATTTTGCATTTAAAACCTATTACGTTGGTCTTAGTTATATTGAATGATAGCCGATTAGCACTGCACCAGTTCTTAATCACTAATAAATCATTGGCAATATGTGCCCTCAGCTGGTCTAAGTTTTTATTATGCCATACAACATACAACAATATGAGTTTGTTGTGGTTATTTGAGCTCCTCTGTTCTGCCAAGCTGCGACAATTTCTCGTTTGAGGACACTTGGGTGAGGATTGAAAGTGGCCAATCTACGGTTGTTGTCGGATGTGTGTATTTTCCTCCTAGATCGTCCATGGAAACATTTTCGGACTTCATAAAACATGTGGAGCAAATAAAAAGAAAGTATCGAAACGCCATCGCCAATATGCTGATCACTGGGGACTTCAATCTACCATCACTAAAATGGACAAACGATAATGGGATTCTAGTTCCATCTGACCTCTTTCTACCAGCAGCAGAAACGTTTGTGACCGGAATGTTCCTCAGCGAGTTTGTTCAAGCAAACCATATTGCAAACGAGTTTGGAAACTTCTTGGACTTGGTTTTTCATGATGATCTTTGCGGGTTTTCAATAGGGGATGTGAGTTTGCCATTATCCAACCTTGTTCAGCATCACAAACCTATAGAGATGGTCTTTGCTCTTCACACATCTCCAACTGTACAAACGACCGAGAGTAGTGTTTATAACTTTGAAAAGGCGGACTATGAGGGTATAAATGGCTACTTTTCTGATGTGGATTGGAAGGTTCTGGAACAGTGCAGAGTTGTCGATGACTCAGTAGCGTTATTTTACGAAATACTTTATGATGCTGTAGAAAAATACGTTCCAAAAATCTACAGAAAAAGAGGCAAGTTTCCAAAATGGTACACCACAGAGACTATCAGGACCATTAGGAAGAAGAACAAGGCCTACCAGAAGTATAAACGTTCAAATTCTCTAGCCGACTACAATAAATATTCTTTACTCAGAAGCAATGCAAAGCACCTTGTGGAAACTAGCTATCTGTTGTATGTTTCTAATACTTAGCTGATGATTCCCCACAACGTCAAATACTTCTGGTCTTTCGTCGGCTCTCTAAAGAAAAGTGGTGGTATGCCAAGTAGTATGATCTATAACAACAAACAACTGAACGACGAGAAAGAGATTGCTAATGCATTCGCGGATCACTTTGAGTCTTGCTATAGGGTTTATCCTAGTAACATCGTTGGGAGACTGCCCGAGTCTGAGTCCGTTGAACTTTTTGCGCACCACTTTACTGCAAATGAAGTGGCCCGGAAACTGAAAATTTTGGACAAAAATAAAAGCACAGGACTAGATGGAGTACCCGCGTTACTATTGAGAGGCTGTAGTTCAACTCTTGCAGTCCCTCTAAGTCAGATTTACCAGGCTTCTTTTAATCAGGAGACCTTTCCAAGAGCATGGAAATACTCTTCTATTGCTCCAATTTTCAAGTCAGGTTCAAAAAACGAGATCATTAACTATAGGGCCATTTCACTACATCCTGTAATATCGAAAGTGTTCGAAAGCATTATCACCGATGAAATCTTTGAGAAGTTCAAACATCACATTCTAGAAGAACAACATGGTTTCTTTAAAGGAAGGTCAACAACCACTAATCTGGGAGTTTTCCACAATTATTTGGTCAATACCATTGAAAACGGCTTCCAGGTAGATGTGATATACACCGACCTCACAAAGGCATTTGACCGGGTGTCACACTCTTTACTCGTCGATAGGCTTTCGCGGTTGGGAATAAGAGACAATTATATAGGGTGGATCCAATCCTACCTAACGGATAGAAAACAGTGCGTTCAGTTCGGAAGCAGAACATCCCGGGATGTCATCGTCACGTCGGGTGTCCCTCAGGGCTCTCATCTGGGTCCAGTCCTGTTTCTCCTGTACATAAACAGTGTTTCGTCTGTGTTTGAAATTTGTAAATTTTTATTGTATGCCGACGACTTGAAGCTTTTTAGTGTAATAAAGACCAAAGATGACTGTGATAAGGTTCAAGACGACTTAAACAGACTAAATACATGGTGTGTTAATAACTGTTTGGAGATGAATGTTAGTAAGTGTAAAGTTATGTTATGCGTTTTTTTAAATGTAAACGTCCCTTAGTAAGTAATTATTTTATAAACAACAACATCATCAGCATTGTCGATCATTTTAATGACTTAGGAGTAACATTTAGCACTGATTTGAGTTTTAACAGCCCACACCGACTGAAAGCCTCGAGAATGATTGGCTTTATTCGCAGAACTTGCTCAAAAATATATGATACTAAAGCTATTAAATCATTATACAACTGTCTAGTTCTTAGTGTGTTGGAGTACAACAGTATTATATGGTGTCCGTATTATCAATGTCATAAAGAGCGATTGGAGCGAGTTCAGAATAAGTTTGTCAGGTTTTTATTGTATAAACACAGGTTTCCTTACAGTGACGTTCCTTATTTAACTAGAGTTAAGTTAGCTGGGCTTCAGACCTTGGAGCAGCGCAGGGAGAATGCTATGGCATTATTTACATACAAACTTTTGAACAATCAAATTCAATGTACTCATCTTCTCACGTCGATGTTAATAAGAGTTCCACAAAGAACCACTAGGGCAAACGACTTATTTGCAATAACATTCCATCGAACTAATTATGGCTCTCAAAATTTTAGCGACAGATTAATGTGCAATTAGAACAAAAACTTTCCTAATGTTGACTTGTTTATGTTTAAGTATGAGCCGTTTCGCAGGGCTGTTAAAGCTCCAAGATAGCACTGTCACAATGATTACTTTTCCTAACTGTGTACTTACTATGATATATATATTTTTTGCGTTGTACTAAGTATCTGGAGTATGTAACTTGTTGTTTTTGTGTGTTGTACTATTTGGAGTATGTAACTCTGTGTGTACTGATTTGAATAAATAAATAAATAAAGAAGTATCATCAGCGAAAAGGGTAAACCCGCCTGCAATTTTAACATTTACAATGTCGTTCATATACAACAGGAAAAGTATAAGTATCCCCCTGTGGGACCCCACTCCCATGGACGATTAGCGGCCACCAGAAACAACCACTGACTGGCTGCGGCCCTCAAGATAGGAGCCAAATCATGCCAGAGACGCACCACTGAAACTGTAATGTTCCAGCTTTGACAGCAGTATTCCATGATCCACGCAATCACGATGAGTTCTAATTTTGTAGTTTTTTTTTATGGCAGTGGCACACACACTAAAGGGAGATAAAACACAGAGTGGGCTTTTCTCCCTTAGAAACACTAATAACAATCAAGTAACACATGCAAAATTCTTAGGGGTACACATAGATACAGGGCTAACTTGCAAATATCATGTTGATACTGTATGCAAGAACCTGAGGAGTAGTGTGTTTGTGCTGTGAAACCTGGTGGGGCTGTTTCACCTGAGACACTAAAAGTAGCATACTATGCCCTATTCCACAGTAGTATGACATACGGCATAATGACATGGGGGGGCTCAACACATGCTGCCAGGGTGTTTGGGCTACAGAGAAGCAGAGCTGTTTAAGATCATTTAAAAAATGATTTAAATCAAAAATCAAAGATACTTTTCATTTGGACAAACGATTTAAATTAAAGATCGTTTTGTATATAAAGAAAGATTTAAATAATAAATCTTTTTTATATTCAAATCTTTTTTACATTTTAAATCATTTTAGGAAATATTTAAATCTTTTCAAAAGATTTAAATATTTTTTAAAATCTAAATCTTTTGAAAAGATTTAAATACTTCCTAAAATGATCTAAAATGTAAAAACGATTGAAATCATTTGGTTGGTTATGTACAACGAATTGGCGTCGTTGGTTATGTACCATTAAAAATCCCTTAGACCGTAATCAAAATGTTATATATATAAATTAAGTGAAAAAAAAAGCAAAAGTGTGACGTCACCCAATCTAAATTTTAAAAAACAATACAATCTTAAATAGGTATGTCAAAATAACATATAAAAACCAAATTAAAATGTTATTTAAACCTTGTTTTTTTTAATGGAATTTTTGACACATTGTCGAATGTTTAAAAGCCATTAGCATTCACTTAATTGGTAACTTTGCACTTCTTATTATGTTAGCCGATTATATTAATTAAAATGAAAACACTAACAACATCAAACATACAAAATAGTTCATTATGCGCATGCTAGCAGCTTTTAAATATTTGACAATCTGTCAAAAATTCCATTAAAAAACAAGCTTTATTTTTTTTGACAATTACTTTTTGATAAAATCCACTTGAAACTTGACAAAATCCTATTATTTCAATTATCTTTTTTTTTATATTTTTGATTTGAATTTTTCCTAGAAATATTTTTCTGGCGGAAAAATCTATTTTACTTTTTAGCTAGGTTTTTTATGGTATTTTGTTTGTTTGCTTTTTACAGAGTGATTACTTCGTAAGGGGTTTGTTTATGACGCAGAAACTTTCATCGAAATTATCGGGAATATATATTTTTAAAAAATCAATAATACAAAAGTTTCCCATATAGCCAATATATATTTAAAAAAAAAATTAAGTAACACGCATTAAAAAAATTTCATTACAAAATACAAAATAAACATAGAACTGAAACACTTAGGATGTATTTATTGCTGTATTTTATTATAGTTAAACTCTTTTTAATGATTTAAATATTTTTAATGATTTAAATCTAAATCTGTTTAAGGATTTAAATTTTTTCAAAGATTTAAATCTTTTTACTGATTTATTTATTTATTTATTTATTTATTTATTCATACACGGGCTAAGCCCATTCGTACAGGAGTACTAAAAATAAAACTAAAAATGAAACAAGAAACAAAACTAAAATTAGATAAACTAAATCTAAGTATAGTCATCGAGTAGAACGCTTGGTGGTATAGTTAAAACAATCATATATGTATTACTTAACAGGTTTAGGAACTTTACAAAAAAACACTAGTCATTAGTACTGTAATGCCTCTTCCAGAAGATCTTAAGATAATTCAGCGATTCGTTAAAAAAGTCCCCCTCAAATTTGTTTGCATTTTTCATTATTCTATTTATAGGGGAGTTTTCTCCATAAAGAGTTCTATGCTGACACAAGTAAAAAGTTCGATGGTTTCTTAAAAATCTCGGAGGAACATAAAGCTGAAATTTATTTAGTAGTTCTGGGGAATTTAATTGCCCATTTATAACTTTGTGGGTTAAAACAATATCACATATTTCCCTGCGTATTTTTAATTTCTTTAGTTTAAGACTCTCTTCAAGTTCAACATAATTAATATTTTCCATTTTTATGCCTGTTTTAAATGCTACATATCGAAAGAATTTACGTTGTACAGACTCCAATTTGTCTATATGAATTTGGTAGTAAGGACTCCACACACTAGTACAGTTTTCTAAGTGTGATCTTACAAGAGATGTGTAAAGCAATTTAATCGAGTTGATGTTTCTGAAGTCCTTTGTGTTTCTTTTAATAAAACCTAACATTTTTAATGCTTTGTTACGGCAGCTATCTATGTGATGGGAGAATGTGAGCCTTGAGTCGAAAAATACTCCTAGATCTTTAATGAGATTGACACGCTGAATGTCACAACTGTTGATTTGATAATTATTAGGAACCGTGCTAAGAGATTTAGAAAATTGGATATATTTGCATTTATCAGTATTAAGGACCATTCTGTTCCTAACACACCAGTCATAAAATCTGTCAATGTCTTCCTGAAACTGCACAATGTCACTGTCACTGTTAATCCTTTTAAAAATTTTCAAATCGTCCGCGTATAAAATATATTCAGATGATAAAAAACAATTGCATATATCATTAATATAGATGTTAAATAGTAATGGGGCCAAATGTGCCCCTTGAGGAACCCCAGAAGTAACATTTACGATTTTTGAGAAGTGATTCTTTATTTTGACAACTTGTGTTCGACCAGAAATATATGAATTGATCCATTGCAAAAGAGTGCCATGAACCCCATAACCAGACAATTTCCTCAAAAGCAACCGATGATCTATTTTATCAAAGGCCTTTGAGAAATCGGTGTAGACCGAGTCCACAACATTGCCTTTCTCCAGGGCCTCAGATATATATTCAGTGTAAAGCAACAGATTGGTAGTAATTGATTTATTTTTAGAAAATCCATGTTGCTTCGATATTATAATATTTCTAAAGGAGTCCTCCATAAAGTCAGTTATTATTGACTCCATTATTTTTGATATGAGAGATATTTTTGAAACGGGTCTATAATTCTTAATACAAGATTTACTGCCAGAATTTTTATATATGGGGGATATATAAGAGAGTTTCCAAACAATTGGAAAAACTCCATTAGCCATAGAGTTATTAAATATTAACCAGAGGGGCCTTGAAAGTGAAAAAGAACATTCTTTTAAAAATTTAGCAGTGAGTCCATCTGGGCCTGGACCCTTATTTAAATCGATTTTATCGAGTCGCGTCAATACGTCCAAAATGCTGAAAGTGTAGGAACTAATATTCAAGTTGGTGTTAGAGCAGTAAATTTCGTTTTCATGAAGAGGGACAGTGACAGTGTTTACATATACAGAAGAGAAATAATCCGCAAAAGCATCCACAATATCAGATCCAGAGGAGTACTCTGCATTGTCAAGTGTCATCACCTGCGGTATGCCCCTGCAATCATTCTTACTTTTAATAAAATTCCAGAAGGTCTTGATATTACTATGTATACCCTGCTCTATACTATGAATATATTGTTGATAACACAGCCTAGAGAGTTCCTTACATTTAGACCTGAGATTACAAAATGTCAAATATGTTTCAATACACTTTCTTACTTTATATTTAACATGAACTTTCTTTTTTTCTATAATCATATTTTTAAGTAGTGGGGTATACCATACAGGAAATTTAAAATCACATCTTATAATTTTTCTGGGAACAAATACATTAAAACAGTCGTTCAAAATACTATAAAAACTATGGACGGCATTATCTACATCACAATTCAAAACAGAGTCCCAATTAACATTAATTAAAAATTCATTAATACTGACATAATCACAGCTATCAAAATCGCAAATACTCTCCTCATACTTTAAAGGTTTAAAATTGTCACATATATCGCGCTTAAAAAATAACGCTGGGTGATGTTGGTCACAAGGCACCAAAAAATCACATGCACATTCTATCATTGTATCACCGACATTACTAAAGATTAAATCGAGAAAAACATTGTTCACATTTGGAATGTGGTTTATTTGACTTAAACCAGCGTAAGATATAGCACCCAACAGTGTCTCGGCAGCAGCACAATTTCTAGGAGTAGACACATTATAGTCCATTTCACCAACAATGGTCAGAGCGGGAAGATTGTAGTCACCAACGATGTAAGTAGCACTACCTTCATATAGATCGCAAAAATGTTCAATATTCCTACAGTGTTCTTCATAATCATTCTCATTGCATCGTGGAGGAAAATATACACTGCACAAAATTATATTCTCATTATTAACAGTTACTAACACCCAAGCTTCCTCGTGACTCGTAGACTGATGCGGGGCCGTCAATTCTCTTGTATTTACATCATTCCTGATAGCAATTAAGACTCCTCCCCCCCTGCTCTTGTCAGTGGCTATTGGGTCACGATCAATCCTAAAAACATTGTAATTCTGTAGGCCTAACTCTGAGTCATTGAAGTTACTTGTTAGCCAGGTTTCAGTCAGCATTAAAATATCGAAATTGCATGAGGATACACTAGATGAGAATTCAGAAAATTTTGTTCGGAGACCCCTAACATTCTGGTAATATAAATTGAAATGTTTTGTCATATTATGGAATGGATGTTTTGTAGCAATAATAGTACCATTTAAGTTTTTTCTTTTTCTTTGATTTTTTCGATGAGAATCTCTGAAGTTTTGATCACATTTATTGAACTTTACCATGTCATCTTCTTTTTCCAAGTCAGGGGATGGTGTGTCATGTGCTAATACTGAATCAGTGGTCCCGGATGCCTTGGAAAATTTAATTCTAATTTTTCGGTGAAAATATAGCTATTAACAACAAACATAATAACTTCTTTTTTGGCTTCATAATTCAAAGTACCTTTACTGCATAAAAGTGGTAAAAAGATTCCTTCCTTTCCATTAAAAAACGAGTTAATAAATACATTTTCCGTGTGTAGAAAATCGTTAAGGATGGGTCTTCGTGCATAATAGGTATTACCTATAATAATAAGGTTTGTTTTTGAGGTGAGTAAGTTTAGAACATCGAGTTCCTCGTTGGTTATACGTGTACCCTTGATTGCATTACATGGAGATAGAAACAGAATAACAAAATCATTCTTGTCAAATTCCCTGCTAAGATCCTTGCACACCTTCACAATATCACTGAATAGAGTATTTTCTCTTGTTTGACAGTTGATGTCAAATTGATTTTTAGTTAATCCCTTGAATATTAACGCACTCCCTCTTGCATTCTCTCCGCCGACAATAAGTAGTTTTTTCTTTGGAGTATTATTGGTTTTGATTTGCTTAGGCATTTGACCAGATGATTCGGAGTTAATTGCGATGCTGGTGTTGCTTTGCTTGAGGCCATTTATTGTTTGACGCAACTCTTTTAATTCCTTTGCATAAACATCATTTTCGATTTCCAAAGTGTTCACAGAAACTATTAGATTCTGGTTTAGAGAAGTAAGTTATTTAATTTTTGCTTCCAGTTTGGCCTTATCCTCTTGCATTGATTCTACTTGAGACATTATCTCAACTTCCTTATTTTTTAAAAGTTGGAGTTGATTAGTTAAAACGGTGTTGCGCTCATTAAGATTTTTCATCTGATCTGAGAGTTTGCCTTCTGCTTCCGAAACGACATCCTCAAATACTTGGCTATTTCGCCTAAGCCTCTCAATGTGTGTATCTCTGCATCTTATTTCCTTTTCAAGATCGTCTATTTTTTTCTCGTTTAGCTTGTCTTTCTCTTCTCTTGCGTTGAATTGGGCTTGACAATACGATGAACAAAAAATTTTATATCCGCCCAGTTTTATTACTTCCGTGTTACGATCCATGCAACTCGGGTGAAAAACAGCGAAACAATATATACAAAAGAGTTCAAGAACTCTTTATTCTTGCAACATTTGAATTAACGCGACATCACTTTGGACACTAAATAACGTTTTAGCGTAAACCGTACGAAAACTCTCTGTTTGTTGATATTTAATATATTAATCGACGTTATCGCTTCTCGTATTCGAATTCGACAAAAAAATTAAGTAAAACACGAGATAACAACAAAAACCGAAAACATGAATTCAATTGATTGTTTGCATTACTTGGTTTTAGCTCATTTTCGCACTTATTCCAGATTTCACATGAATTTCCTTACAATAGTCAACATCAAAAACACTTTTTACATGTACGTATAAAAAAAGAACGCTTTAAAACACTTAAATATTTGATTAATCGCAAAAATGCGCGGAGCGAGTTGAATGCTGCGTGTGAACCGATATACGATTTAGGTACATAAATCCTTTTAGAAAGATTTAAATACTATTTTTAAATCAAAAATCAAAGATACTTTTCAGAAAGATTTAAATCATAATTTAAAAATCACTTTCAGAAAAAATATTTAAACTCAAAGTATTTAAATCAAAAAATGTATTTAAATCACAAAAATGATTTAAGTCTCACTGATGGTGACAGCTCTGCAGAGAAGAGCACTGAGAATCATGGCTGGCCTTAGTTACCGGGAGGACTGCAGAGGCTTTTTCTGCTATGGGTATTCTCACTTTTCCCTCAGAATATATCTTGCAAAAACTGCTCTATGTAAAACAGAATTAACATATATTTAAAACTCATGGGGATTTTCATAATTATGATACAAGGGACAAGAATAATTCTGTAAAATTGTTTAATAGGCTTCCTCAAGATATAAAAATTTTTCCTTTATTCCATTAAAAAAAAAAAGTTAAACATATACTAACAACAAATGTTTTTTATAGTTTGGGTGATTTTCTTGACATCATAATTTTTAATTAGAGAATTTCTAGAAACCAGTTTTTTTTGGTTGGGTATATACTGGCTCCCAGGCGCCCTATTCTTGTTACTTAAAATTTAAGTTTTAAAATAGTGTAAATTGATTTTAATACATATTAGTGTGCTAGCTTGGTCTGCCTTTAAAATTTTAAGTGTCCTATAAATTATAAATGATAGTTAAGTTTTAATCCAAAGACCATTATCTTATGGTGTTGTTCAGACAATGCTTTGTTTTATAATATTGGTCTATGATACGTAAATAACTTTTCTTTTGACATATGTAAATACTGTATGTATATTGACGACATTAAAGATGATTTGATCCTATGGCGCTTGACGAGCGGTGTGTATGTGAAGATGTTGATTGGCACAGTTCTTGAATAGTTGTAGGTTGTAATTGTAATTAGGGGGAAACAGATGTCCTGGGAGTGAGTTCCACAGTGATGCAGTGTGCTAGACAAAGGAGTTCTTGTAAAGTGATGTTCTAGGTGTTTCCAGTTGTATGATGAACTGGTGGACTCTTGCCGTCTGTCGTGACTGTCTGACAGGCGTTGCCAGGGGCGGGATGAGGCGGGCCAAATCGTGTGAACACCTGCCGTGAAAGTATCTGTACAACAGGGACATCTCAGCCACATGTCTGCAGTGTTCCAGACTATCCAGATTCCGGTTCAACTCCGGGTCGCCAAACAAGACCCACAGCTCTCTTCTCAATGGAATCTAGCAGCTTTAGAAGTGTATTTACTACACTTTGTAGATATAGATATTATCATCGAATCGGTGACTGATAAGCTGCCATTTTCAAATGGTCACTTTTTTCTTAGCTTAAGAAATATTCATTTTTAAGTGCCAATAACTGAAACATCATAGTTAGTATAGTTACCCTACTTCTACAGAAGCAATACAACCCAAGTATTTAACAATATGCATAATAAAACAATAGCACCAATAAACAACAGTATGATACGTCAAAACAAATAAAAATACACACTGCATGAACGAAAAAGAAGTAATTAACATAACGCGATAAACAAAACACAGTACCATTCCCCTTTTTATCTGTTTATTGTAAATTGTAACAGTTAGCAAGCATTTTCCAATAAAAGACTCGCTTCATTTTAGATTTGAAATATCGCTTGCGCAGAATAATCCGTTTCACACACGCAAGAAAATATTCTGAAGTCTCTTCTCTATTTTAAATGCTGCTTGCTTCCTGGAATTTCAAAACAACTGATTTTGACAGATTTAGTTTGAATTTGTAATATTTGTATCCGAGATATTTATTATTTACGTATTATTTTGTATTTCCATATATTGATAAAATAAACTCCCGTGGAGTCAATTATTAGGTCACCCAAGCTATATACAGAATATTAATTTGACAAGTCGTATCGTATTTATTTTTGTTCTCACCCAATACAATGAACTAACTCACCCTGTCATGATCAGCTGATTTCTTTGTTTGATTGCAAGAAGTCCTTATAGAAAACCAGACAGAAGATGACACAATCTCAAAACATTTATTTCCAAATTTAAGACACTGAATTTTTCGAATAGAAACGCAAAAAGCATACTGCGTGAGAGAAATTGTCGAACGAACCTTGAAAGCTTACCTTTGTAGTGCACACGAAGATTTCCTTGAGACAATCCGATATAGCCATATTTTTCTTTAGGACTCCAGGCACGGGGCAGAGGAGTCTTCTCCTCGTTCACTGCTGGATAAAGTCTTTTTAAACGGTCTATCGTCCCGTTTTGCGTTTCATTTTGCAGATCCATCGCGATTCGACCACTACTCACCGCCGCCATTATAAAACTCCTCAAAATCAAAATCAGCCAGTTCGACGTTGCCAATTAGGTTTTATTTTTATTGCTTCCATACAAGGGCATGGATCAATAATCCAAAAATATTTTAATAAACGTGTATTTACAGTGGTCAAAAAAATATGCAAATTATAAGATTCATTTCATCGTTAATTTAATCATGCATCTCTTGTGTTATTTAATTATAACGTCCAAAAATAATTTAATATATTTTCCATAGAATATTCGTCTCAAAATTGCAAGATAATTGGTCCGATTTAGCAACACCGCGAAATAGTAATTTGTTCTTAAAATAGCTTTCTTTTTAAGTTAAAATTTTGTTGGCAGGGAAATTCAGCCACTTACGGAAAGATGGCGAAACTAGCGTCAAACTTTGTTTACAACAAGACGTTTCGTGGACCGGGTCAGAGGCCTTCAGAGTTGTTTCATATTTAATTTTCACTTCACGCACGCCCCCCCCCCCTCGCTTCGGGGCGCAACCAAACAAAACTAACCCAAAGCATGCCCAAAATCAAGAAAAAACGTTTTAGAAAAATATCTTAAAAAAAAGCAGCCACCAGAATCGAACCCGGCTTGCCGTATCAGAAACACAGCATCCAACCACTGAGCTACGAACGAGACCACTTGAGAGCAATTCGCTAGACCATAAAGATAGGGTGTTTGCCAAAAATATAATGCTAGCGCAACTCTGAAATCCTGTGACCGGAGTAGACGTTTCAGAAACCCCGGTCACAGACCTTCAGAGTTGCGCGCGCATTACAATGTTGGCAGACACATATCTTTATGGTCCAGCGCACTGCTCTCAAGTGGTCTCGTAGCTCAGTTGTTAGATGCTGTGTTTCTAGTATGGCGGCCCGGGTTCGATGCCAGTGGCAAGACATGTTTTTAAAGTTATCTGTAAAAAGTTTTTTTTTCTTGATTTTGGGCATGCCTTGTTTTAGTTTGGATTAGTTTTGTTTGAATGCGCCCCGTAGCAAGCGGTGGGCCATGCGAGAAGTGAAAATTAAATGTAAAATAAATCTGTAGGCCTGTGACCCGGTCCAGGCAACGTCTTGTTGTGACCGAGGTCCCGGAATCGTCTACTGTTTTACCAGTGCCTTTATAGGGCGTCACTGTAGCTGTTTTAAAGGAATTTTTCGCGACTTGGGTTTAGATTATGCTAATTTATGATGAATTAACCTTTATACGTCATATACCTATCCCCACCAACATAAATGTATGATACACTGGAGATACTTCGGTTTTGTTGGCGAAAACGCTGGTTCTGTCTGATGCAAATGACATAACCCAAGCAAAACCTGCGCCAGACCGGATTATGCTTGGCTAACCTAACGATGACGTCATCAACATTTCCCCTACTTCAGGTTATGTCGCGAAAACGTTAGATTATGCTCAAAACCTAAACCGTTTATGCTGGATTAACCTCGCGAAAAATTGCTTATTCACTAATGGCTAGGTCGCGCTGGTCTAAAAGCGTTCCCGATACGATTGTGTCAGAAGTATTATAATATTTCACTCACGCGTGGCCCTCCGCTCGCTTCGCTCGCTACGGGAGCTAGAGAACAGGAAACTAACCAGGTGTTAACCAAAACTAACCCAAGGTATGCCCAATATCAAGAAATAAAACTTTTTACGAACAAAAAAAAGTCTTGCAACCAACGGGAATCGAATCCTAGCCGCCCGCATGACAGGCAAAGACTCTGTCCATTGCACCACTACACCACTTGGAAAATCTTTGCTGAACCACCACGACATGGGGTATTCTCATAACGCAACGCCACCTACACTACAGTCGCGTCGCACGCAGTATTTCGTCATTGGGAACGATTTTAGACTGGCGCGACCTAGCCGCTATTCTATTTTACCACATGTGTGTGTATGGGTGTATGTGTTTGATTAGCGGCTAGGTCGGGGCTAAAATTGTTCCCGATGACGAAATACTGCATGCGACGCCTCCCTATCTCTCTTACGTTGATCGTTGACTCCAACGCCATCTAATGTAGGTGGCGTTGACTCGAGCGATTGCATTCGCGCCATGTCTTCGCGATGCAATCAATTTACCGCAAGAGCCCTCGTGGTCGAAAGGTCTAGATGGTTAGGTCTCAATTTGGCGGCTATCGGCGGCCCGGGTTCAAACCCCGTTACTTTTTTTTATATTTTGTTTAAGGTTAAGTTTCTAAACGTTTTTTTCTTGATTTTGGGTATGTCTTGGGTTAGTTTTGGTTAGCACCTGGTTAGTTTCTATTTCTTGAGCCCCCGTAGCGAGCGAAACGAGCGGACGGCCACGCGTGAGTGAAATATTATAATACTTCTGACACGATCGTGTCCGGAACGCTTTTAGGCCGGCGCGACCTAGCCACTAGTGCGTGTGTGTGTGTGTGTGTATGTAGGCAAACCATTTTTTTGAAATATCCGCCGAGTCCTCCCGCCTGACGAGTCCTGAACATTATATTTTAAGCACATTTCTGACAAATAGATTGAAATAGATGTCTTTATGGTTCAAGGAATTGCTCTCAGCAAGCCTCATAGCTCAGTGATTAGATGCGTTTCTGCCACGGCGCGGCGGCCCGGGTTTGATGCCAGTGACAAGCCGTGTTTTTTTTTGTTATGTTTGTAAGAAAGGTTTTTTCTTCATTTTGAGCATGTCTTGGTTGGTGTTTAGCGTTCATATTAGTTTATCATTCTTGGTTTAGCGTAGCGACCAAAGCGAGCGGAGGACCATGCTGCAATGCTTGAAGTGACAAAAATATAAATATAAACATTGTTCATTTTCATTATTATCCTAGGAGCCTTTTAAGATCCTTTACAGTCTGACGGCACTATGCCATATTAGCCACTTCTGATTGCGCTATTTCAGTTCGTAGTGCACTTGTGAATCCATGCGATTTAAAGACGTGCAATTGGCAAGTATATGGCCCTCCGCTAGCTTCGCTTGTTCCGGGACTCAAGAAAAGGAAAGTAACCAAGTGCTAACCCAAGCCATACCCAAGAAAAACCCAAAAATCAAGAAAAAACTGTTTACTTAAAAAAAAACAAAACCGACGGGATATGAACCCGGGTCGCCGAAGTAAAGGCCAACTATGCAGACCCCTAGACCATCTGCTGACTTACAAACAAGTTGCATCGCGATGACATGCGTCACCTCACGTAGCTAGCCAATAACGCGCCTCTCATTCACAAGTGCACTATGAACTGAAATCTCGACTTCTGATTGGTGGGTTAACGTCACTTTCACGTTATCTACGGTCCATCGAATGTATTACAGAAGCGTCTAGGTGCACTGGAATGGATTTTGATTGCGATGCTTCGCGCATGCTCAGGTTTTGGCACACATTTGGCAAAAGGCTTTCGATTTTTGGTGGATTGCTCTCAGCAAGCCTGGTGGTTCAGTGGTTAGACGCTGTGCTTGTGATGAGGCGGCCGGGTTCCATTCCCCTCAGTGACGAGATTTTTTTATTATTTTTTTAAGGTTACGTTTGACTTTTTTTTAAATTTGAGTTAGATTGTTTGGTTGCGCCTCGGGGCGAGCGGAGGGCCAGATTCAGTTTTGTAATACGGACCGCCCGCGTTCCGTTCCGTCGGTGGCAAGACATGTTTTTTTTTAAGGTTATGTTTGTTTCTTTTTGG
The DNA here is from genome assembly GCA_016904865.1 of Pissodes strobi. Classification (NCBI taxonomy): domain Eukaryota; kingdom Metazoa; phylum Arthropoda; class Insecta; order Coleoptera; family Curculionidae; genus Pissodes; species Pissodes strobi. Next base: position 472,499 of record MU182264.1, read on the forward strand.
AAATATGAAAATTTGGGTTTTTTGATAATATAATTTATTTCGATTATTTATATAGGACAACTGCAAAGCTTAGTATAAGCATGTCTAGATACTATATTAGACTATACTATCTACTACTACTGGTTGTTACGCCTGACGTTGTTCTTTCAACGTCGTGGCCAACCTGTATGACACCCGTAGGGGGCTGTTCTTATAGCCTACTTAAAAAAAAACTAAGGGTAGCGGTACTGCTGGAAGCTTGATCGTTACATGGGAGTATACCCTTCAACGTCGCTTATTTCTTTAGTTGGCCGGAGCTGGAGTTTAGTAGTACTTTATTAGGTGTGTACTATATTGTCGGGCTGTTTATGTAAGGAAAAGTTTGAAAATTTGGGTTAGTTGAGTTAGCTCGCTTCGGGGCGCAACCAACGTGCAGAGTGTACTATTCGGCACAAAAACATGACACTTATCGGTGCATTATGCATCAATAAGTACGCTTCGTTATTTTAATTACTAACTTTATGTCCAAATAGTATATTATGCAATGAGCAATAATGATAGCTATTAAGACAAGAGTATGATAATTACAAACCGAGCCGTAGGCGTGTCGTAATGAATACAATCGTCTTAATTTTTTTTTATAAATCCCTGGTCTTAATAGATGTGAAACGTGAGTTGCATGTTGCCACAGTACTTTAACTTTTAAAATCTGCTACGTGAATAATAAATATGAACTGGAAAGATTGATAAATGTTTAATGTCATGGCCATGGCAGTCTTTAATATTTATCGAATATTGTTTTGATATTGCACTTTGATTGGTTATAAACTCGTATCACAGCTTATTCAATAACCAGCTACTCATCTTGCGGCGGCATCCTTTGATTTGGGAAACTCAAGTGAGAATTTTAGAAGAGGGACATGACTTAATATTGTTTTAAACATCTGGGCATCTGAATAATACTTTTGACAGTTCGTTTAATTTAAAATATGATGTTTTATCGTCTAAAATCCGTTTAAAAACGATTTTAAATGGCAGAATTGTATAAAAATCGGAAATTTCCTGTCTTTTTAGGGTGATAGCCGTAGCTTCGGACGAATTTGTCGTGGATTTTGAAGCCATAAATAAGGGATATTTTGAAGCGAATATTCATTTTAAATTCAGTTCGCTTCGTCATTACATTGCCTGAAAAATCACGAGACCGTGGAACTGAACCGCTGCCAGAGGCGCGTTCGCGATGCTCACGCCATTCACTCCGTGCATGCCTAAAAGTACTCCAGCCGTTCGGGTAAAGCTTTTGGTGCAAATAGAGTAACTCTTTCAGCGTTCGACTATTACAGAGTGGGGTAAAAATAGTTTACTCCAAAAGTTCCACCTCGCAGAAGGAAGATATTCGAGTGGGCTTGCGTAGTTTGAGAATCGAGCGAGAGGTGTCATTTTCGATTTTCATTTTGTGTCTTGTTTCTTGAGAATTATAATTTTGTTTGGGTCATATGCACAAATTTTGTGGCCATGTGTAGTCCAAGATTATAAAAATATGGAAATAAGTAAATATCCGCATTGTCCTGTTGTAGACGAGGCAGGTAACCCAGTTATATTTAATGTATCACTGGTACTGTGTACCAAAACATTACCAAATTTTGTAATTGAGCATGTTTAATATATTTTTTTTTATTTTTAAAAGAGTAAAGATGTTCAAAGCTCGTGGAGCTATGACGAGTTCCACCGAGATTAGTATTAGTGTACACTTACCGAATTCGACCAGTTATCCACCGCGAAAATAATTACCCGGCAGGTCGGAACGCAAGGCCTCGTAGCAAGCTGTAAAGGGAGCGCGCAATTTGCCCGCTGCTCAATTATCCGGAGAAAGGTTCATTGGGCGCCAGCGAGTTCATTACGGACCAAACTGGAGATCCCCGCGTTATTCGTGGAACCTACTGCAAGGCCTCCGCTCCCCAAGGTAAACGGAAAACCTTGCCGGTAAGAATCGCTAAAAGGAATGTCTCCACCAAATCACTAGTAAAGCAGCAGTTACGATAAGTAAATTGTTGAGCCAAATAAAACACGCCGCAGTTACAATACTATCCCTTTATTGGAAAAGAACAAATAAGCGACAAGAATAGCCCAGAATAGGGATAATAAAATGTGTAAATTGCAATTAGTGATTCAAAAATATTAATATATAAATTAAGATACGACACCGACAATTGTAGGCGGTTCAAAAAAACTAATCAACTAACAATGAAGTTATAACTATTAAATAAAAGTGTTTATCAGTGGTTGACCAAAACTCTATGTTGATAAAGGGGGGAAAAATTGAATTGATGAATCGGCACCAGTCAAGTGCTCCAGAGGGAAAAAAACTTAATTTGAGTTTTGTCTACCGCGCGGGATCGTGATCACGTAAACCGCAAGGATAAGATGAGCGCAATAACTGACAAGGGTAAAGGTGCTAACTTAAATGTGACAGTTATTCCAAACATAGTAATTTAAATTTAAAACTAATCACTTATATTTTCTACTAAAGTTCCAACATCAGGTGAACTCGGGCGGCTCGTTCCAGACTCTTATAGTTCAACCCAGTGAACCACCCAGACCAAACCAGGTGGACGAAACTCATACGTCCGGCAAGACCAGCCGGTTAAGTGGGCTACCGGGTTCCAATAGTTCTAACTGGATGGGAGCACTTCAGTATCCCAACCCGGTGGGAGGACCCTAGGAATGGAAACATTCCCTAGTAACGAGTCACAAAATATGTGAACAGATTGCTATTATATACTCTCCGTTCAAAAGAATAATTTAGCAGAGTTTCAAATTTCAGATTAAATAGATAGGAGTATTCCCTTTTTATTTAAAATCAAATTCAACTTGCTATAATATATGCTAATATTAGAGCAATCGAAATATTAAAACTAAAACTTGATATTAGTTATGCAGAAATCTAAAAAGGTTCCGTTCGCCCAAGGGAAGCTGACATCATCCGTTAAAAATAACATTACAACCTTTTAGAAATAGAAAATAAGCAGTCCAAGAATTTGGACTGAGTTTGGCACAGCAAAATAAACGTACATAATCATTGAATATAGTAAATGCCAGCAATAGGACAAAAAAGATAAATGAATGTAATTAATAGATTGTTAGTTCCTAGTCTGGTACTGATAATATTCATTCCATATTGATAAAAGAGTACAAGTATGATCTATATAATGAACAAAAAACACTAAAATAAACTTTAATGAAAAATCATACTGAACAAATTTGACAAATAAATGGTCTGAATGACCCTGCCAATATTATTAGGTTTGTTCTAGCAGCGATTTCAAACGGTTTCAAACCATCCGGAGTTTGCGCATAACGATATAAGCGTCGCTTATATCGCTATGCGCAAACTCCGGATGGTTTGGAACCGTTTGAAATCGCTGCTAGAACAAACCTAATATCAAATAGAAAGCATAACCCTTTCTGAATTTTAATAACTCAAGAGAAAATTTCAAGTACGGGCCACATAATGAACAAAAACGTTAAAATAGACATTAATAAAACATCGTACTAAACGAATCTGGCAAATAAATGGTCCCAACGACCTTCCAATATTAATATCATAAAGATAGCGTGCCTCTACCTTCATTTTAATAAATCAAGAATGAAGTTCAATAAGGTAAACAGCAATGAACGAAAATAAGCGAAGATATGTAATCTACACTCAATAACGCGATCTGATTGATTCCTTTAGGAACGATAACTAATAATAAACAAAACTGCATTACCTAACTAGTGACAGCCGAATTTCCCGGTTTAGTGTCTAATTAATAGTTGAAATCAACTACCCACACGAATCACTACAAGTTAATTGCAAGATTAATCATTAAAATTAAAGATAAAAACAACAATTTCTCATCGTGTCAATTCTAACTTCGGTAATAAAATAAATTCCACGAAATTAGTGGTTCTTGGCACCAGTAACTATACCTATAGCTGTAAACAATAGATGTCTTTATTAAAGCGACATAATAATCAATAACTAAATTTTACACTCTCTGCTAAACCGCTACAGAAAGGTCAAATAAATTATTACTAAATTATTGAAAATCTACATTACATATCGTCGGAAATAAAATAAAAACGATTAATTAGGCTGATCGCAAGACCCCGTGAATAAATAATAATGACTATTCTATTCAAATATAGAAGCCCAAATGCTTTAATTAATCTCTCATCAATTTGACGTCACGCAGATTAATTAAGCCAACTAAATCGGGTCCGATATAAATGAAAACGGTTAATTTAATAATTATTAAATAGTAAACTAGGCCACCTCAAGAGTAAAAAAACTATCAACCTTAATTAATCTCTAATTAGGATGACGTCACGCCGATTAATTAAGCCAACTAAATCGGGTCCGATATGAATGAAAACGGTTAATTTAATAATTATTAAATAATAAACTAGGAAACCCGAATAGTAAAAAAACTATCAACCTTAATTAATCTCTATTTAGGATGACGTCACGCTCATTAATTAAGCTAATTAAATCGAGTCCGATATGAATGAAACAGTTAATTTAATAATTATTAAACAACAAACTAGGGCAATAAAAAACTATCAACCTTAATTAATCTCTAATTAGGATGACGTCACGCCGATTAATTAAGCTAATTAAATCGAGTCCGATATGAATAAAACGGTTAATTTAATGATTATTAAATCACAAACTAGGCCATCCGAATAATAAAAAAAACTATCAACCTCAATTAATCTCTAATTAGGATGACGTCACGCAGATCAATTTAGCTATTAAACCTAGTCCGATATGAATGAAAAGCGAAATAATACAAAAATGCAATTAATAAAGACACAAAAAACGCAAAACATCTGCAATTAATAAAGAAAACTCACCTCTTAAAATGAGGGCCAAAAGCCGTAACACGAGACACTAATCACACAATGGTTCTCTACACCAGACAAAGCAAATTCCGACATCCTCGCTAGACGAGTTATTCCCGTATCTACAGCATTAAAACTTACGAAAACAAATCGACATGGCCGATACAGAAATTACTACGTTGTTGGTCGACAAAATCCACCTCAGATGCCTGGGCTTAAAACAGATTTAAAATTAATCGACCAAACAACGGAAAGGCTTCACTGGAAAAAGAAAGTCCCTTGTCGAGCAAAACCGGTGTCGCCGTCGTCGCGCGCCTGCAAAAATGAAATCAGCACGCAGGACATTTTTCGGCGCACCAATAAAACGGATCCCTCGAGATCACAGGAGAAGGATATAAAAGCGAATTTAATATCGTAATTAAATTTCGCACTACGCGCGGAAGCAGGTGTAGTACCAGGGGCATCCTGAAAATTCACTAGGTTACCATTAGCGACCAAAACGGAATGTCACAAACTTACATCCTAATAAGAAATCTGTATCTTAAAGAATCTCATTAAGATACATATGACAAATTTGAAAGAAAATTCAAATAATGTGTGACACAATGAAACTAAGTGTATATTCAATTCTACATAATAGGTTACATTTCTCATAAAACAAACGTAACCAAATAATTTGTACCGCAGCGATATATTCGCTGCTACCTACTGCAATTTTCAGACTTCACGCATGCGTGAATATATTTTTTAACGTTCTTTTTTCTTGTTTTTGGGTATTGCCTTGGGTGTTTTGTTTGGTTGCACCCCCGGAGCGAGCGGCGGGTCACGCGTGAAGTGAAATATCAGAACGACAACACCGGGCTGTTGCCAAATGCGCAGGTCCGAAAATTTGCTGTGGGTAGACGCGAGATAGCGATTCTAAGGTTTATTCTATTCCACATCGTACTCCGTCTTAATATTTATCATATACGTACGTATATGATATTTATCTATGATCGTACTCTTCAAAAGTACACAGGCACAGCTTATTTGGTATTTTGGTAAGCTGTGACACAGGGCTGGCTTATATGGCAAAATTGATAGAAAAATTAAATTGATTTTTCAAGTGAAAACTTCTTTAGCATCGTTGGGTGTGATTTGAGACTCGATGAAACGGAAACGCTCGATGAAACAGAAATGTAAAAAGCGACACTAATAAAAAGATATATCTATCTATAGGATGTAGCCTGCGAGCGAATGAGAGAACACTGTTACCTACATGTATGCCAAGAGCATAACGTAAAAAGCAGTTGTCCGATCACTGAAGTTAGGCAATGACGGGCGTGGTTAGTACTTGGATGGGTTACTGGGCTGATCGCTTGGTTCTTGGTTTAATTTTATAAAGGTTTCATTTCTACCGCTTGTGAACTGTTTTAATTTTATGTAGTTTTTAATATCGCTCTGCTGAAGTTTTCACTTCTGTCGTGTGGTTTTAAGCTCACACCTTTTTATAAAACACAGGCACTCAAATAATTTATGCAGACATAAAACTACGTGTGTACATAATACTCCGCCTTAGCTAAAAACACCTAGATTTCGGTGAATTTGCCTCGAAAAAGTAATCTACGACATCACACTCTGCAACTAAAAAGAAAAGTCGCACACTTCTTTACCGAAATGAGCTTAATAACATTAAACTATGGATCCAAATACACTGCGAATATATAACAGCAATAACATTATCCTATGGATCCAAATACTCTGGAATATAATATAATAATATATTGAGGACCCAGCCAGTCATTCAAACCCTAGCATGGCATGGGATAACTCCTGACTCCTGTATAAAGCCACTGTAGGGATAACCATCTTTTATCTTCGTCTCTTCCACGTCATCTGCGCCGAACTTGCTCATCTTTCTCTGACAAAAATTGATCCTTGAACGGGTCTGGGGCTCTAGCATAGCCGACTTCAAGTCCAGCCGCGAAGTGACACGTGGCAACGCCGCTTTAGCGTGGAGATGAAGATATACCTCGGCCTCGGCGCGGCGGCGGCGCCGACGGCAACCGGCGAAAGCTATCAGCGGATGCTTTCTATTTGTTTTTGAGAACGTTTTTAGTGTTTTTTTTGCGATGTGGCGGCTATTTATATTGAAAAATTTATAAATCACTAAGTAGTTTTGTTTTGGCTCACAGAAGCAAGTTAATTATTAAATACTATTCTGGGTGGAAAGCTTATGTAGAGTAGAAACAAGGGTTAAAAAATGCGCTGTCGATGTGTGTTTCTTCAAAACTAAAAATGGTATACCTACCTAAGTACCTACCGGAGTTTAACATTATAAAAACTAAAAATTAATACATACCTTTTATTTTTTCAAAGTGTCATTAATATATTTTTTCTAAAATAGCACACATATGAAAGAGCACCACTTTATCAATGTCCGTTGGGTTACTTAAGCCACCACGTTGCTGGTAGTCGAAATACTCATTTTGGATGAAATGTCCCTTACTTTGTTCTTATAGTATATTTAGAAAATCCGAATTTAAATTTGAAATGTGTTTTGTGTTTGTGAAACTCGTGCATGCTATCAATAATAATAATTTGTTTTAGCTAAGTTTCATTACTAAAACTCATCATTTTTATTTCTTTCTACTAACCTAATCAGGAAATCAAAAACAGGGTAATTGTTATTACCCTGTTTTTGATTTTTCGCTTTATGCAAGTGGTGATACTTTCATACATGGAATCTGTTTAAAATGTCTAGTATTAGTGCAGTAACACAAATAAAATAGTAATGATTGAATCTTGGTTGTATTATATATACATAGATAGATATACATACTTATTCACCTACATTCAATCAAAATTATTAATACCAGGAACTCATAACCATGCTGATAAAAACAATATGAATTGATAATCAAAAATAGGGAATTACATCTTAAAAAATTAAATATATATTAAAACATCTTTTATTAGAATATTTAGAATTATCTTTTTTACTAGTACCTCCTATTTTTGCCTATAAAACTGAAGATAATCTTTGATGAGTTTTTAACTTTTAAGTTAAATTTGTTTTTGTATTTCTCATCTCTAAGAACTGTTGCCATCAGATCAATATTGACTGTATATGAGTAGAGAGCTATAGACGGACTCAATTCTCCCCCCTCCACTTT
>MU182265.1:0-20962 GCA_016904865.1 Pissodes strobi
CCAATTTAAACGGATTTTTTGTTACGAGATTTAGAGGGAAAGTACCGAGGGACCGAATAAGCTTTAAACAATTGGGCCGTCTCGGTTTACGTAGCTTAAGCAGTAAGGATATTGTTTTATCGCCGTAGCTTAAAACGGTGTTTACTTGTTCTGAAATTAACTTTAAAATTAGATGGCATTTTAAGAGAAAATAAATGACCTGGAACTCTTCCTGTACCCTTTAGCCGTCACAAACCTTCTTTATTAGCGACATCAATAGTTCACCACGAAGTACCGGCTTTAGACAGCTTATATGCGGACATCCAGATGGTCTCCAGAACTGCTAGCATTCACTAATTTGTAACGGTAAAAAAATGACAGTTAACGTTAAATTATATATGCCTTTCCGCTTTAAAAAATTGTATACAACATTATTGTCATTAATTGTTTTCCTGGATCATTCTCTCCAAAATTGGAAAATATTTCGCACACGTTGGGGTTTATTTAATTATTAGGTTCCAAAAATAAAGCATGCGCAAGAATATATTGATCCCTATATAGCATATCATTATTTATTTCTTCAATTAATTCAGGTTAAAGTCCAGTAATTTACATTTACGTCTCATTGATGCGGTTGGTCCATCAATGCAATATCATTTTATTTCAGTGTCCTCCGGAAAGGGTGAGCTAACCTTAGTATTAATCGGGTTTCACGGGACTGACCTCCAATTTCGATTAGCGTACAGGGTGTTCCAACGAGGATTGAACAGCGGCTGCATTTTTAAAACAAACCAAAATTGCCATTCCATGTACTTTTTGGGCTAAATTCAAAAATTGAACCAAATAAACCATTTGTACCAAAAGCAAAATATTTACGCCATAGATAAATCGTTTTTTAAAGGTTTTTTGGTCAATTTTTGAATTTAGCGGATAAAGATACATCGAACAGCTATTTTGGTTTGTTTTAAAAATACAGGGAAGATCAATAATAAACCCCTATTCAATCCTCGTTGCGACACCCTGTACATGCTCTCAGTCACCAACATTAAACCAGCCAAAAGTTTTTACTTAAATAGCCTCATCATTCCTTAATTTTATAAAATACATGCCTTGTATGGATGTAGTGGATTCTAATTCCAATCCATTCAATGCCTATTCCTTGGGGCAATTGGACGTTGCTGTTTAAATTTCTAGGCGTCTCCTTTGTTTAAATTAGCTTTAGCTTTTGGGAGCGTTCCTCAATGTTCATTTAGTAATTCAAACTTTTCTTGATTTAATTGTCTTCAGTGTTTAAACTTTCCAACCAACACTGCACACTACCCGACACAATGGTGGACTTTCTAACATGCGTGATCCCCTTCACCTTTCCGGAGGACACTGATTTAAAGGGACATTATCGATAGAACTGGTCAAATTAGTAAAAGGAGACGTGAATATAAATTACAGGCCTTTCACAAAATTTCATATTATATTGTGCTCCACATTCTGTGTCTGATTAACTCACAACTTGAGATTTTGTAACGCGCGATTTTTTAAAACTGAAATCACACTCACAATATCGCTAAATCAAGATATTTTCCTCGGAAAGCCTTTAGGCTAAGGTAACATGAAAACTAATTAGATGTGCCCTAAAAATGTTTAGTTGATTTCGATCCAAATGGTAAAATTAGCTTGTTTAAAATATGGAAATTTAAACCCTACGCCTCAACTTCCCTAAATTTTCTTTATCAAACAAACGTTTTAGTTAATTTCAAATTAAATCTCCAAAATTAACAATAGACAGTATATCTTCTCTTTAACGTTGTGAGCCATGTTCTTTGCCATCAGACCAAATAGTTATTCCTTAACCGTGACTTGCTCACAATTCGAGATTTTATGACACACACGTCTTCTTCTACTAGTCGTAATCAAGAGGTGATATGTCAAGTTAGCTGGCTGGTCATTACATCGAAGCATTAAGGATTCATATACATCTAGTCTAAGCAATATCCCATATTTATCCCATGCCTTTTGTCAATTAAATAGGTGATCACAAATTTTAAAAGTAATTTCCACAATTATCATCCATCGTTGGGTAGTGTCTTAATGGATAATAAAACTTCGTATAACATTGTGAGCCCCATCAGATCAAATAGTTCTTCCATAACCGTGACCTGCTCACAATTCGAGATTTTATGACATACACGTCTTCCTCTACAAGACGTAATCAAGAGGTGATAAGTCAGGTTAGCTAGCTGATCATTCCATCGAAGCATTAAAAATTTGTAAACATCAAGTCTAGAGAAAGAGCAAGAGCAAAATCCCATAATTATCCCATAGTCTTTTATCAAGTAAATTGGTAATCACAGTATTTTAGAGTACTTTCCACAATTATCATCTATCGTTGGATAGTGTCTTAATTGATAATAAAACTTCGTATAACATTGTGAGCCCCATCAGATCAAATAATTCTTCCATAACCGTGACTTGCTCACAATTTGAGATTTTATGACACACACGTCTTCTTCTACAAGACGTAAGCAAGAGGTGATAAGTCAGGTTAGCTTGCGGGTCGCTTCATCGAAGCATTAAGAATTCATACACATCTAGTCTAAAGTAGAAGCTAAAACAATATCCCATAATTATCCCATAATATTATCAAGTGAAATTAGTGATTACAAAATTTAAATTATATTCCAAATTATCATCTATCGTTGGATAGTGTCTTAATTGATAATAAAACTTCGTATAACGTTGGGAGTCTTACCAGACCAAATAGTTCTTCGATTACCATGACCTGCTCACAATTTGAGATTTTATAGCGCATATACGTCTTATTTAAATTTCCCTACAAGAAATCTTCAACAGGTGATAAGTCAGGCTAACTGGCTGGTAATATTAAGAATTCATACACATTTGGTCCAAAATGGAAGCTGAAGCTATACCCCGTAACCATCCCGTACCATTTTTTATCAAAAAAACTTTGTGATCATAAAAATTGAAATTTAAATCATGAAAAAAATTATGGTTTGATAGTGTCTTGATTGATAATGAAACTTCTATATAACGTTCTGAACCATATCCTCTCCAATCAGAACAAGTAGTACCTTCATAACTATAGCTTACTCACAACCTGAGGTTTTATGACACACACACGTCTTGTTTTAAAGTCCATGCAAGAATTATTTAATGGATGATAAGTCAGATTAACTGGCTGGTCATTCCATGGAGATAATATTAAAAATTCATATATATCTGATCTAAAATGGTAGCTGAAGCAATATTACGTGGCCATCCCATACCACTTTTTATCAAGATAACTGGGTGACCACAAAAATTGACATTTAATTCCTAAAAAAAATTCTTTGGTTTGATAATCTCTTGATTGAATATAAAACCTCTATAAAACATTGTGAGCAGTAGCCTCTTCCATCAAACAAAATAGTTCCTTCATAACTATAGCTTTCTCACAACTTGAAATTTTATGACACACACGTCTTGTTTTAAAGTCCATACAAAAAGTATTCAAGAGGTGATACGTCAGGTTAGCTAACTGGTCATTCAATCGAAGCTTTAAGAATACACATACATCTAGCCAAAAGTAAGAGCTAGAGCAATACCTCATAATTATCCCATACTCTTGTATCAAGTAAATTGGGATCACAAAATTTAAATATATTTTCCCCAAAATTATAATCTATAGTTGGACTGTATCTTGATTGATAGTATAACTTCTATATAACAGGGTAAACCATATCCTCTTCCACTATACCATATAGTTCTTTTATAGCTATGAATTACTCACAACCTGAGGTTTTATGACACACACGTCTTGTTTTAAAGTCCATACAAGACATATTCAAGAGGTAATAAGTTACGTTAACTGGCTGCTCATTTCATGGAGATAATATTAAGAATTCGTATAGATCTGGTCCAAAATGGTAACTGAAGCAATATCCCGTAGCCATCTCATACCAATTTTTTTTTTATCAAGATAACTTGGTGATCACAAAAATTAACATTCAAATCCTAATTTTTTTCTGTAGTTTGATAATGTCTTGATTGATAATAAAACCTTTATATAACATTGTGAGCCATAGCTGCTTCCATCAAATCAAATAGTTTTTTCATAACTATAACTTACTCACAACCTGAGGTTTTATGACACACACGTCTTGTTTTAAAGTCCATACAAAAAGTATTCAAGAGGTGATACGTCAGGTTAGCTAACTGGTCATTCAATCGAAGCTTTAAGAATACACATACATCTAGCCAAAAGTAAGAGCTAGAGCAATACCTCATAATTATCCCATACTTTTGTATCAAGTAAATTTGTGATCACAAAATTTAAATATAATTTCCAAAATTACAATCCTTCTTTAGATTGTGTCTTGATTGATAGTAAAACTTCTATATAACATTGTAAACCATATCCTCTTCCACTATATCATATAGTTCTTTCATAACTATAAATTGCTCACAACCTGAGGTTTTATGACACACACGTCTTGTTTTAAAGTCCATACAAGAACTATTTAAGAGATGGTAAGTCAGGTTAGCTAGCTGGTCATTCAATCGAAGCTTTAAAAATTCATACACATCTGATCTAAAATAGGAGCTGGAGCAATATCCTAAAACTAATTCATACCTTTTCATCAAACCAAATTTAAATGTAATTTCAAAAATTATCATCTATCGTTGGATAGTGTCTTGATTGATAAAAAAAACTTCGTATAATATTGTGAGTCCCATCAGACCAAATAGCCCTTCGATTACCATGACTTGCTCACAAATTGAGATTTTATGACGCACATCTTAGATATGCCCTAAAAATGTTTAGTTAGTTTCGATCCAAATGGTAAAATTAGCTTGCTTACTATGGGAATTTAAACCCTACGCCTCAACCTCCCAAAATTTAAATTCTATTCCAAATTATCATCTATCGTTGGATAGTGTCTTAATTGATAATAAAACTTCGTATAACGTTGGGAGTCTACAAATCTACAAATAATCTTCAACAGGTCATAAGTCAGGTTAACTGGCTGGCCATTTAATGGCGATAATATTAAGAATTCATATATGCCTTGCCCAAAATGGAAGCTATCCATACCATATTTTATCATGAAAACTTAGTGGTCACAAAAAATTAATAATAGCTTACTACATTTTGAATAACGTTACTCCTCCTCCAACCCAAATCTGATACGATAAAAATTTAAATTCAACTTTAAAAAATCGTATCTACTAATATCGCCTTATACACCTCATACTTCACCCAAGACCGAAACTCAATCACAACTTGGAGTTCTATCACACAAATATTTGATAAATCAATAGGTTATAGCTCGGGTGAACCGGGTGGCCATTCAAAGAGGTCCCTTCTTCCTATTACCCTCTTGAAATTGGCATGTAGGCAATCTGCTTCATTTTGGGATTTAAATGAATGTATTTTCAAAATTTAAGGCAACAATTATTTCAGTGAAAACACGCCTTGTGTTCAGTTCGGGCTAAAATCACTACTCCAAGCTTTAACCACCCTTAGTTTTCTTCTGTATCGAAAAAACAACAAGTGGCTACAAAAATCAACATCAAAATTCCTTTTTTCCCCGTCCTAACAGTGCATCGCTTCGCTATAAACCATTTGGATTATATTTTTGAGTCATATTTCGAATGATTATACCAAATCTGACACGCAGTCACAACTTGGGGTTTTATGACACACATTTGTTTTTAGATGTCTAAGTCGAGGTATATTTAATAGTTAGGATAGTTAATATTTCTTCTAATAAACCTTAAAGAAAGTGTGTGTCATAAAAGCTGAAATTGTGCAGAAAAAAATTTGAATAATCACCCATTCAATTTTTTCTGCACAATTTGAGCTTTTATGACACACACTTTCTTTAAGGTTTATTAAAAGAAGTATTAACGAAATCCTAAGTCTGATTAATTGGCTGGGCATCCAAATGAGCCCTTTTGGTCTATGTACTTATTGCGAAATTATGAAGATAATTCGACTGGCCTTTGCTTCGATCAAGCATAACATTGCACACGAATTAAAAGACAATTTATTAAATTGTAATGTTAAGGAAAGAGACAAGTAAACAGCCTCCCATAGTATCAGTATATTTTCAATTATACACCGTTATTGAACCCAAGCAGCAATTTGACGTCCGATCGAGGTAGGTGTGTAAACATAAAAAGTTATCGCAACCACCTTCTTAATCCCTGTGTTGCCAACATGGGAGTAATTGGATTGGATGTATTTTTTAGAGCGTGGAGGTTGGTGGGACGTTACGCTATTAACTATGACATATTTTGCAACATTTCTGGGACGTATCAAACGCGTTAGTCGCATTGGCGATGTTGGTTCTTGTATGGAAAGAATCTGTTAGACGTTAAACTGCTGCTTGAGTGTTTTCATTCGAATATTTTGAAAACTATCCAATTTTTGCATGTCAATCAAAAAAATTTATGCGATGGTAAACTATGTAAATTAAATTTGTTCGGATAATACCATGGTAGTGCATGTATTTAAGTAATCCCATTAAGTTATATTATTATTATTTTAATTATTGTACCGTTTACCACCTAACAAAGTTAATAATGATTTGTTACGCATTTTAAGAGAGTATAAAAGTAAATATAGACTTTATTAAAAATTAGTTGTAGTTGTTTCGCTTTTCACCTGTAAGTCATTGGCGTACCATTTGATAGTATCATAATTTATTAATACTACATCTTATATTTGACCCCCTCATCCATTTCTTATCCTTGTTGAAAAAATCATCGACCACCGTCTAATAGTAGTACCGAGCACCATATATCGCCTTAAATGCACCCTCCAAAAATGGCTAAACTAAACCTTCTGGTATAAAGGGATCTTTATCGGATATGTATATGTCTCTAGATACAGATCGTCAAAATAGAGCTGCAAAAGGATGAGGTAATAAAACGAATTAGTGGGAGAGGACCAGTTTCAAGAGACCGCCAGCTTAAAGGAAATAGTCTAGGGAAAACAAAAAATTATTAGTGAGTTAATCTAATGATGGTACTGCCACCAACCTACTGAAAGCTAAACTGCAGAGGTACCTGGTGTTATTCAAACGACTCGTATAGCTTAAACTGAATTGTCAAAGAAGAGCAAAATTATCTGTATCGAAAAGTCAATTAGTGATTTTAAAATGTCAAACCACTTTTTTCTTCTACTTATTAGTGTATGAATTCTTTAGAAAACATTTAAATTATATTTTAAGCCATACCTCGAATTATTTGCCCTAATACCCCATCCAAGTCTGAGACGCACTCATAATTTGGGGTTTTATGACACACATTGACTTTTTAAAAGCGTTTCCAGAAGAAGCAATTAATAGATATGAAGTCTGGATTACTATTCAGACTCTTTCTGCACAATTTAAGGCGCTATGATACACACTTCTTTATTAAGGACTATTAGAAAAAATAGTCACAAGTCGTTAAGTCAGATTAGATGACTGGTCATTCGAAGAGGTTTCTTTTGTCTCTCCACCTATTGTGAAACTATAAGTATATTTACAAATTTGAATTCGACCATAATAATCTGGCAACAACGCTGATGCTTCATTGCAGCATATTTCTAAAATTTCGAAAAGACAATTTCACTAATTATTAGTGAACACAAAATTTCGAATTACTTTTTCTTTTACTTATTAGTGTATGAATGCCTTATAAAACATTGAAATTAGATTTTAAACCATATCTGGAATCATTTGTTCTAATACTCCATCCAAGTCTGAAACACACTCACAACCTGGAGTTTTATGACGCACACTTATTTTTCCCGGAAGGAACAATTAATAGGTACTAAGTCTTGATTATTATTTAGACTATTTCTGCACAATTTGAGGTTCTATGACACACACTTCCTTTTTAACGGTAATCAGAAGACATAATCAAAATGTGCCAAGTCCGATTAAATGGCTGGCTGTTCGAAGAGGCTCCTTTTGCCCATCTACCTGTTGGGAAACTATACAGATATTTGCAAATTTTAATTTGACTAAATTATAGTATTGCATATAAATTGGGGGACGATTTACTTCGAAAAACATTTCATAAATTGCTGTATGAATTATGAAAATAAAGTATTTGTTGGCTGGACGCTAAAGCGACTTAAATATGAAGGTTTTGTCAGATCTACCGGCACATTTACGCAATAACTTATCAGATAACTAACTACTAGAGAAACTCATTTAGAAAAACGAAATAATCGAACAACAACGCTAATGCTTTATTGAAAAATGCTTTTTTAAGAAAATTGATGACAATTAGTGATTAGGAAATTTCAAATTTTTTTTCTTCTACTACCTATTACTGTATAATATTCCCATCTAGCCTAAGACGTACTCACAACTTGGAGTTTTATGACTCACACTTATTATTTAAGGATTCCCAGAAGGAACAATTAATAGATACTAAGTCTGGATTAGTATTTAAACTCTTTCTACACAATTTGAGGTGTTATGACACACACTTCTTTTTGAAGGGTTATTAGAAGGAGTAAAGGTACTAAGTCCGATTAAATGGCTGACCATTCGAATATAAATTTCCATTTTAACTCATAGTATCCATATGCTTACTCTAGATGGATTTAGTTGATAAAAGTCAGAAAATTGCATTCTAATACCGTATTTTTAAAACGTTATTGCGCCGTCTATAGGAACCTCACGTCCCAATGTAACAATGTTCTGTCTAAAAACTATTTAGACGATTAATTCATCCAATAAATTCAATCGAATGTGTTGGCTATCGATAGAGAGTAACTAGGCTAGTTCCTAAAGGATAATCTTTGAACTTTTTCGAGTTTTTTTAACAGGTGCGAAAAGCATTAGGAGACTACACCGTGATTGATTCGTCTCGCACGATACGCCTAAACTCGCCTCTGGATTCGACGAGACGAATACTGGATACACTAAACGAGGAGGAAATGTGCAATTTCTCTGGACGATTTAGCAGAGCCGGATCGGCGAGAAGGAAGGTGACGACACCCAAAAGCCCGAAGCCCCAATGGAAGTCCTAAATGTAGTTTGATTGCCACCAACATTTATAGACTAGTCTCTTTATTAAATTAGTGGACATTGGGTCTCTTGGTCGGCCCCGTTTTCCTACTGCGTAAGCTCCTCCCCATTTTTTATGCCCGGCCCACAATTTGCCTGCGCAACTAAAATGTCACCTGATATAACCACATAATTAGTATTATCTCTATTTAAAGCTAAAAATGGTCGGAAACCAACGGTAGTTTAATGTCTATCACGCCACGTTCACGCAATCTAGAGGTCGTGGGTTCATTCCCCACAAGACACCAAGGCTTTTCATTATTAATTAAAAATAGTATAATTCAATATACATTCACATTATTCCGAACAGGATGGATTTATTATCTTCTGCTAGTTTTCAACCCTACCTATCCTATCATCAAGTAGGAAATGGAAATAATATTAATAACAATAACAACAACATTGTTGATGCGTGCACAGACTGTGAGGGGATTTATAAAAGGGAGAGGAGCTTTAGAAGTAGAAGTGGGGGTGGGATAAGCCAGGGAATGAAAAGCGTATTGACCGAATACGATTCTTGACGAAAAGCACTACTTCCCAAAAAAAAACAAATCATTCAACGAAACACAATAACATTTGATCCCAAAAGCACAAATAATCAAAAACACAATTCGTCCAAAGCGCAATTCAGTGAATCACATTTCATCGAATAAATCAAGTGCCCTCACGTCTACTTGATTTTAATATAACCGAAACTAACCTATACTAACCCAAAGTTTAGAATGTACTAAAATTCAAGGCATACCTTAACCAGTACCTATGTATGTGAATGATTTATAGACATGTCTGTGGGCGTTGTAAAGTGCAGACATCATGCAGACAAACAAATATTTAATTTGAATTTTTGATTTTTTAAAAATGTATTAAATCATTCAATGTGTTTCAATGAATTATTAATTGTGTTCGATATGTTGTGATTTGATCAATTCACCGCGTTCTGTACACCTATATTGACATGGCATGATATTAAAAACGAAGTGTTTTCATATGAATTACGTTCAAAAATAAATATAAACTGCTGTTCACCTGAAATGTCTACAAAAATGGTTAGTCTAACTACATGGTAGTAAGCAAATATCTTTAAATTTTATAAAAATTTCATATCTTTCGAAAAATTATTAATATTTGTTCAACTTAGAATTCAGAAAGGTCTAATGTTTTGAAAACCGCATTAAAAGTTTCTTTATTATTTTAGGGACAGTTATACTAAAAATTTTTCGTATGCGTATGCCTTTCAAGTGAACAGCAGTTTACATTATCTTCCCAAACTCATTATAAAAATGCATCGTTAAGAATCTTTAAAATGTATGTTTTGATGTTAAAATTGCATTGAGGACATTACCGCACATGTGGAAATATTTTGTATATCGTACGGTTATAGATTAATTCCTTAATATTAAGTAAAGTAGACGGAACAGTTTATTTAGACGTTATTTTAACAGGAAATTTTACGTTAGATGTTACTATATTCGAATAAACCATGTATTCTTCTTGTGCTATAATACCTGCAGGTAGCAAATATTTTAGATAAAATCATAAGTACTTATATCCATGTTAATTTAGTAAAGCTATTTAAAGCTAAGAATAAATAATAGAATAATGAAATAATTATTGAAAAATTTCTCAGGTAGTATTGTCAATATTTTGCACCAATAAATAAAAATATTAGAAATATTTTGTTTGTTTATGTTGCCACACTATTTCTCTGTTTAATAGTAGAGAGTAATCCAAGCTGATACATTGCCAAGGCGCACGAATATTCGGCGATTCTCCGTCCACAACAGCTTTTTCAAAAATGTTGCCCCACGTTGGGCGCCGAAAATTTGGTTCCGCCCCAACTCAATGTGAGTATGCTAAACAGCAAGTTCCGGGTTAAGCCACACTTTTTGGTACACTCTTTCTCTGTTTAATAGCAGAGAGCAATCCAAGCTGATACATTGCCAAAGCTCGCGAATATCCGGCGTTTCCACGGCCATAACGTAATAATGTGTTTCTAGATTAATTGTTCGTGCAACAGAATTATCGGACGCTCAACAATTCCAAATAAGTTGTTAGATGAGCTACATCTAAAACAAAACGTTTTCTTATGAAAGCCTAACTTATGATAAGTGAAATGTTGTATTAATTTACTGAAACCGTTTTTATCCAAATTCTTCACTTTTTCTATGGAATTTTATATAGTTTTTCACAAAATTAACAACAATTTCGATATTTTTCTAGTAATATATAACTTTAAATTAGGTATTATCAAATTATACTTTGTACTTTTCTTGAAATTATTTTGTTCTAACTTACTTCTGAAAATTTTACTTCATTTTGAGTTTTTTCCTTAAAATTATATATAATTTTCACTTTCCTCTCCAAATTTCTCTTGATTTCTATTATTGTTTTAAATTATAGTTATTTTGATTGATATTACATTAATTTCACTTTTTTTCTCGATATCATATTTCATTTCGATTTTTTTCCGAAATATTGATACTTACTAATCATCTTTCTCAAGATTAAACCATATCTCGACTTTTTCCTATTGAAGTTAAATTTTATTTGGTGTTTTTTCCACAATTTATACTTAATTTCGTTTTTTTCAAAATTATGGATATTTCCTTATCAAGGTTACACATGCTTTCAAATTTCATCACTTTTTTATTAAAATTATACTTCATTTTAGCTTTTAACATGCAATTAGCGATGCGCTTCGGACATGTTTATTTTCGAAATTATATTTGTTACTTCTTTTTCTAAAATTTATTCCTTTTGGATTTTTCTCTTAAAATTATTTCATTTTGATTCTTTTTCTAGAAAATATACCTAGTTGCCAGTTTCTATTTAAAATGTAACTTTCAAAATTTTGCTTCATTTATAATTGTTTTTGAAACTATTCATTATTTTTTTCTCGAAATTCCACATTAGTTCGATTTTTCTATGGTGATTATTTCGACATTTTCTCAAAAGTATGCATAATGATTTACCAAGATTATACATAATTTCGAGTTTTATCACTTTGTTCTCAAAATTTTATTTCATTTTGGCTTTTGTCTTTAAGTTAGATGATGCTTTGCACATGTTTTTTTGAAATAATTATTTAATTATTTAACTTATATTTTAATTCGACTTTTTTCTTCCCAATTTCTTCATTTTGACCTTTTATCTTAAAATTTTACTTCATATTGATTTTGTCTACAAAATATACATAATTGCCACTTTCTATCCGAATGTGACTTTTTGTTATTTTTTTAAATTTTCTTATTTCTAATTGTCTTTCAAATTATGCTTTAATTTTTTGTCTTTGCAATTTTTTATATTCATTCGTCATAATCATGGCTGCTCTTGGACTTTATGGAATCATATTAGCATCTGCTTTAAAATTATACTTTTAAGCGTTTGGTGTCTTCCTAAGTTCAAGAAGATTGAAATCTTAAAAATGTATGTTTACGTTATAAATAATATTTTTTAAAAGAAAAGCGTATTGCTATAAGCATCAAATGAGTAATTTAAGATTAAGATAAGTCGACAATATAAAGAATTTAAGTACGAAAGCCCAACATTTTAAATTGTGCTAAAACATCTATAGTGGACTAGTCTCTTAAATCTAGCCCTGATCGCAAACCATGTGTGCAGCTAATGTGATTATTCATCATATCAACATCTGTCAAAGGATTCATTTTAATGCTGCGTTAAAGGCAAGATAGTAAATATTAAGACGGATCTATGTGCCTATAAATTTCTGACAAACATGTTGTGGAATTAAAACATTGGATTTTAAATAAGGATTCTCGAAGATCAACGATGATGTTTCTGGACTGTTCTAAAGCGATTTCTTGCTTCTTACCTTGATCTGAACTGTAGCGATTATTAATTTGAATTCTAGCGACAGATTGGTAATTTCAATTGTTTGTACTTTCGACCTATTGGATTTTTGACAATTTGAATTTTCGACTTTAGAAGATACTAATAATCATCATTACACTGAGAAATAGCGGATTCCTTAAAGAAATAAAGAACACGAAAAGTAATAAATAAATTTTATTACGACAATTTTATACGTTTCAACCATCAAGTTAATACACATAATATAGTTTAATAATAATTCAGTTACATACATCGATTTATACAATAGTATAATATGATAATATACAATAATTATTTGGCACCATTATAACTTTGGCTTAGACAAACTAAAAATTTCCCGCGAATAAAAATATATTTTTCCTTACAGTAATGCTAATTTTGATTAAAATTATAATTTGATTATTAATATTACATATAAAAATTTTTAATATCGATTCGGATTTTTGATTGTCGGGTTTTTAAGTCAGTAGTTTTGGATTAGGTAATGTATATCGTACTTTAATATTAATTGTTAATCATAATATTTAAGAGTAAGGTAAATTTAATAATTGAGATCCAGTAGAATATATTCTTGATTAAATTGGAAATTTTAAAAAATATATAGATAACACCTATTTTTAAGCCCGTACTGTATACAAGTTGTCCCAATTATTTTAGAAGCATTTTGTAGCATGTTGCGGGTTAATTTATTTATCATGATATTAAGCCCGCCTGTTTCTATTACTTTTAGTAAAGCAGATGTAAATTCTGTCTTAAATAAATGAGACATCCTGTTTACCACTATTAAGAAACTCAACTTTGGCGACCAAACATTGTTTTGGTCATGCACTATAACAGAATTACCCCATCAATATAACGTTATATTTTACACGTTATTATCAGCACAAAAGAAATGAATTAAATTATTTAAAAAATATCTGTAAATTTTTCACTCATTCGGATTCGCCTTAAAATTTCCTTTTCAACAAGGGGTCACAAGTAGATATTTATTCTGAAAATAGCGCTTCAGAAGCCATGTTAAGAAAGGTGCGTATGACGTCAGAAACAACATAACTTCTGAATTTAATATTTTAAATAGATGCATTTTTTAATAAATTTCAATTTATTAGAATTCAAAGTAGCATGTTCTCATTGAATTTTAAATCTAGGGTTTTGACGTCACTGGGCAGCCATGTTGATTCGTTTGAAAATGTCTCCTGAGATATATTTTTAAAACAAATGATAACTTGTGACCCTCCTTAAAAAAGGAAATTTCAAAAAGAATACGAATATACTAGTGAGTATTCTTTAAAATGAAGGTGACTGTAGTGGACATAAATTTGAATTTGGAATTATATGATGTTTTGTATTTAATGTTCGCACTAAGATGTTTATGATTTCTGTGTAGCTAATTTCATTGTTCATCATATAAACATCTGTTAAAATCTTCAGCTGGATGATAGCGGTCAATTTTAATGCTGCATCAAAAGCTAGACCTGGGGACGTAAAATATTGAGACGGATCTATGTGCGTATAAAATTGTGACAGACATGTAGAAATTAAACATTGGATTTTAGATAAGTCGTTTTGTAAAAGAAAGAATGGCTAAACAGATTCCTTCATAGAACATTTTCGAAAAGGAGCTCTTCAGACGTACATATTGATTGATTAATAATATTTTTGGATGATATCGATAATATTTACACAAAACAATGAATTATTTAATTTAAGAGAAAATGGCTTAAGTTTATATAATACTTGTGCAACTTTCATTTTAATATTACGCACGCAAAGCACTTGAGCAAGAAATACAGTGTGTCCGAAAATTGAGTCTTTATTATTGAAGTTAAAGCGATGGTTAAATGTGGAAAATTTTTGAGAATTTTATACTAGAAGTGTCTTTAGTTTTTGAGATATTTAAAAAACACAAGTCAAATCGTTTGATTCTCTTCCGAAATTAAAGCGAAGCTCTGTAATTTTCCTCTTTAAAACCATTTCTCTAACTCGATGTTGAGACTCGTTTTATATGGTACTACAACGTTTACAGTCAAAATAGTTCCCATTGATTGTCTAATCTAACATGAATACGGTTAGGAAACACATTATATTATTCTAATAGGAAAGACGTTTTATAGAATAGTAATTGCCGAAACTTGCGACATTGAAACATAATGTTGGGTACTAGAATCGTCTTAGAACGTACTGAATTACGTATATACATTTATAATACATATTTGTGCGTCAAACTATAACATTTTTAATTATAATTTTTTAGTATATTGCACTGTTTGCCATGCTAGTAAGCATTTATCACAGGGTTTGTTAGAAATTTTTTCTAGTTGTTTGGGTGGCTTTAATAATATTTTTTATTTAAAGTATGATCGGATCAAATATCAGGAATGTACTTGTTTTGATTTGTGGAAGTAAGTTTCATTATTTCATTATACATTTTATACAAACCACTTTTAAATCAGTATTAGTAAATTTAATTGATTTTAAATTCGTGATTGTGTGTTAAGGTTATGTGTATATTTTCGTTTTGAAATTATCTTCTTTTTTGTTACAATAGCAAATTTTATTGTTAAGGCTTGTTTATGTAAGTCATGTTGCTAAATTTAACATATAATGATTTACAACGGGTATCACATGTTTAATATTCAACCCTCCTTCTGTTTTAACTTGGCAACGCCATTTTGTCAAGTTATTAACCTATATGTGAATTTCTACAAATGTTATGCAATATCAGATTTAGATTTAGATATTTTCAAAAAATTATTAGTTAGACTGTACAGAATTAACTAATATTGTTTACGATCAACTTTGTGTTTGTAGAAAATCTTGGTGATATAGATAGGAAACGCAAAAAACACATACATCTGACAACAAGTTTGGCAACGCCGCAAATCAAATAAGTAAACAGTACAATGTTGTCGAATAAAAAACGAGGAGAATCGGATTGATATACGGGGTGACCTAGATTTATTTTAAAGCTAAAAAGTCCTGGAAGTGTTAAAAATTTAAATTACACGAGAAGTGAGGGTAAATAATGGAAACATGTTAAATTCGGTGATGCGCACTGTTCAGAATTGTTTCAACAAATCCATTTAAAGATGAGGCAGACGTCTATCAAGTGTTATTTTTAAAATAAAAATATTCATATTAAACCAGCATTTTTCTCGAATTATACTTTTATTTAAGACAGGTACCATAGTGCTTTAAAATTCGTCAGCACTCCTACCCGCACCCTATATATAGTCATGAGATGAAAAAGTGAAGGGGGCCAAGGCCAAGATCGCATTACGTCAAAAATGAGTTAGGAATGCCAAGATCAAGTAAACAGAGCCATAGTTCAAGGTCATATGGCGTTAGAGGTGTGTGGGAGGAAGATGAGAACAGGGATTTTTTCACTACTTCAACATATTTAAATATCATACGGGAGCTTTTAAGATTGAATCTGGGTCACCCGGTATAATATACAGAGCGTCTTTAAAGGTAGATAAACACTTTTGTAGGCAATGCTTTGGCTAATTTATATATGGATATATCTTAAACTTATGGCGTTTAATTTGAATTTCATACAAATGATTTTTCGTTTAAGGTTAAGTAGATGGAGTCTAACTCGATACTCGATGTCAGATGACGTCGGCCTAGCTCAAGGTCATATAACGTCGTCCGAGATGAGCTGGTGAGCCCTAATCAAGTGGGCGGGGACATAGCTCAAGGTCATATGACGCCATAAAATTGTGGATACAGTGAAATAGGGTTTTTTTCACTACTAGTTTTAAAATCCAAATATCATATGGTAGTTTTTGAGATTGAATCTGGGTCACACAGTATAATATACAGGTTATCTCGAAAGGTAGATAAAACATTTTTGAGGCTATGCTTTGTCTAGACCATATATGGATATATCTTGACCATAAGGTATAGGGTGTTTACTTTGGGTATAGCTCGATGTCAGGTGACGTAGGCCTAGTTCGAGGTCATATGACGACGTCCGGGATGAGGTGGATAGCCAGTATCAAGTGGGCGGGGACATAGCTCAAGGTCATAAAAAAAGTGGGGAGACAGTGAGAATATGGATTCTATCACTACTAGTGCGATACTTTCTAAAATCCAAATATCATATGATCATTTTTGAGATTGAATCTGGGTCACCCAGTATAATATACAGGTTGTCTCCAAAGGCAGATAAAACATTTTTGGGTCTATGCTTTAGCTAGTTCATATATGGATATATCTTGAACATGAGGTACAGGTAGTTTACTTTGGGTTTTATACAAATGACTTTTTGCTTAAGGTTAAGTGGGTGGAGTCTAGCTCGATGTCAGATCACGTCAGACTAGCTCAAGGTCACATGACGACATCCGAGATGAACTGGAGAGCCAAGATCAAATGGGCGGGGACATAGCTCAACGTCATGTGACGACATAAAATTGGGGAGACAGTGAAATAGGGATTCTTTCAAAACTAGTGCGATACTTTTTAAAATTCAAATATCATACGATCATTTTTAAGATTGAATCTGGGTCACCCAGTATAATATACAGGTTGTCTCCATAGGTAGACAAAACATTTTTGGGGCTATGCTTTGGCTAGTTCATTTATAGTATATCTTGAACATAAGGTACAGGGTGTTGAATTTGAGTTTCATAAAAATGACTTTTCGCTTAAAATAAAGTGGGTGGAGTCTAGCTCGATGTCAGATGACGTCGGCCTATCTCAAAGTCATATGACGACGTCCGAGATGAGCTGGAGAGCTCTGATCAAGTGGGCGGGGACATAGCTCAAGGTCATAAGAAGCCATGAAAGTGGGGAGATAGTGAGAATAGGGATTCTTTCACTACTAGCACAATACTTTTAACAATCCAAGTATTATATGACAGTTTTTGAGATTAAATCTGGCTCATCCAGTATAATATACCGGTTGCCTCCAAAGGTAGATAAAACATTTTTCTGGCCATACTCTGGCTAGTTCATATATCTTGAGCATACGGTACGTTGGATTTCATAGAAATGATTTTTCGCTTAAGGTTAAGTGGATGTAGCCTAGCTCTATGTCATATGACGTCAGACAAGCCAAGGGTCAGTGGGTGGGGAGCCTAGCTCAAGGTCATATGATGTCCGAGAGGAGCTGGAGCGGTAAAATCAAGTGAACGGGGACATAGCTTAAGGTCATATGACGTGTGGGGAGACAGTGAAAATAGTGATTCTTTCACTACTAGTACAATACGTGTTATCCTGGGCGACTTCAATAGCCATAGCACTGCATGAGGCTACGCGGTGACGGACAGCAACGGCAGTCTTGTTGAGGAGTGGGCGGATGCTAATAACCTTGCGTTGATTCACGACCCTAAACTGCCACCATCGTTCCACAGTAAAGTATGGAAGCAAGGTACAAACCCAGATGTGTGCTTCACTGGCACTAACCTTGAGGCTAGATGCACCAAGATGGCCTACGACCCTCTCCCCAAGACAGAGCATAGACCTGTCGGCATAAACGTCTACGCAGATATAAGACTACAAGCGATACCTTTCAGAAGGCGTTTCAATTTCCGGAAGGCAAACTGGGCTGACTTCGCTAGGGCTATGGATGACGCCGTGGATGGCCTGGAACCTGTTCCCGAGAACTACGAGCGGTTTGTCGAGGTAGTTAAGAATATTTCCAGAAAAACAATCTCCAGGGGATGCAGACAACAATACATCCCAGGCTTATCCACGAAATCTAAGAGTCTTCTAGACCAATACACAGAAATGTCCGAAAAGGACCCGTTCAGCAACGAAACGATGGAAGCAGGAGACCTGCTCATCAAAGAGCTAAGCCGCTCCCGGCAAGAGAAATGGATCGAGACAGTCGGAAACCTGGACATGACTCACAGTAGTAAGATAGCGTGGAACATGGTCAATGCTGACCCAATAGAACATGAACAAGCTACTAATGTCGCAGCCGATGAGATTGCCCATTAATTACTACTTAACGGAAAAACTGATACCAACCATAGGGTAGGTAAAATTAACAGAAATCTAGAAAGCGAGGCTCCACATGTCAACACACCGTTCAGGACTCCGGACCTTAATAAAGTCATCAATAGCCTCAAAAATGGGAAGGCTGCCGGAGTGGATGACATGCGCATAGAGCAGATTAAACAATTTGGGAATAAAATAAAACAGTGGCTCCTCATGCTAGTGAATAGCTGCTACCCGACAAAAATTCCCAAATCTTGGAGTAAATCAAGGATAACCGCATTATTAAAACCTGGTAAAGACCCTAACGCCGCAAGTAGCTATAGATCCATTTCGCTATTATGCCATTTGTTGAAACTCTATGAACGGCTTATACTCAATAAAATCCAGAATTTTGTAGACCAGAAACCGATTCCATAACAGGGAGGTTTCCGACCGGGAAGATCGTGTACGGGACAGGTACTGGTTTTGACAGAACACATCGAGAGGGGTTTCGAAGAGGGGAATCAAACCGGAGTTGTCTTCGTGGATCTATCGGCTGCATATGACACCGTAAACCAAAGAATCCTCCTTGCTAAGGTCCAAGTAAAACCAAAGTAAACGAATCGCTTCTACAGAATAGGAGGTACTATGTCAGCTTGGAGAGCAGGAAAAGCAGGTGGGGATCACAAAAGAATGGCCTTCCCCAGGGAAGCGTCCTCTCCTCAATGCTATTCAATATATATACAAACGATCAGCCCACCCCTAACTATACGGAACACTTCCTCTATGCCGATGACTTGGCCATCGCGGTCCAGGGGGAAACATTTCTCAGTAGTCGAGAAAAAACTACAGAACGCCCTAAGATAGATGTCCACTTACTACAGAACCAACTTCTTGAAACCTAATCTATCTAAGACCCAGATGTGTGCCTTTCATTTGAATACAAGAGCAGCCAGGAGGGAACTCCATATATACACCCCGCCCGAAATACCTAGGGGTAACACTGGATAGATCTTTAACTTATAAATTCCACTGTCAAAAGATCCGACAAGAGGTATCGACCAGGAACCAACTCCTGAAGAAACTAACGATAATCAAATGAACAGCTAACCCTCACGTGATCAGATCTACAACTGAAGCACTATGTTTCTCAACTGCGAAGTACGCTTGCCCGGTATGGAATACACACACGAAACATATAAACGTTGCAGTTAACGAGACATGTCGTCTGATAACTGGCTGTATGGGGGCTGCACCACTGGGATACCTTTATAAGGCGGCTAGAAGCAAGGCTCCCGCGGCTCGAAGTGTAGCGATAGAACATACTGAGAGATTCATACAAACTTTCGACAACCGCTACCCGTTGTACAATGCTCCGGAACCAATAAGACGACTGAGATGACGAAAGAGTTTCCTGGGTGCAGTTCCTATGGAGCCACCGCATATATATCCGCTACGCCAGGCATCTCCACCAGGCTATCATCTGGAATGGAAAAATTGGAAAACTTTGAACCGCCTTAGAATAGTAGTCGCCCCCAGAAAGACGAACCCAGCACAATGGGAGAATATTGAAGAAATAGACACCAAGTGCGACTGCGGGGAGGTGCAGACTATGGAACACCTATTAACCTGTAAGAACTGCCCAAACTCCTGCTCCCCCCCGAAGATTTATGGCTTGCCAGAGATAATGCCTTGGACGTGGCCCGGTATTGGGCCGATAGAATTTGATATGGATTCGGATACGAAAAAGTAAGTACTTTTTAAAATCCAAATATCATATGGGAGTAAAGAACAGTGACGCAACAGATTTCAATCCTTCTTTGGAAACACCCTGTATAGACACCTAAAATAGTAGGAATATTGAGTATCAATAGTAATGTAATGGTGCTGATCGAAAATCTTGAATGGATGGAACACAGAGCAATATACTAAGAAACACCTTTAACAACAACGCAAACAATTAATTAAATACAAATTTAATTTACAGCTAATTAACAATAACATTAACGAAAATGTAGTCTTGTAAACCCTGCGTTATGTAAAAATACTTTTAGAAGTTTGTAGCTTTTTATACACGTTGCTGCTGTTCGTTTATAGGCCATCTACGTTACACCATTTATGACATACAATTTTTCCGT
>MU182265.1:21362-39281 GCA_016904865.1 Pissodes strobi
AATTAACCGAATTTTGGCGACTAACTAAAGTTAACCAAAAACATCAAAATTGGATATGACGTATCGGATCCGGTTCAAATGACTAAAATAAATTAAAACTAACTAAACTTAACCAAAAGATGTTGAACCAAAACTAATCAAGAGTAACCAAAATGGGCTAAGACGTATCGGAACAGATTACGAATAACATAAGTAACTAACCCAAATTAACCGAATTTTGCGACGACCTACATTATTAACCAAAAACGTTTAAATTGTTTTAACGTATCGGAATCAAATGGCTCAAATAAATTGGAACTTACTGAAAGTAACCGAAAATTTATTGAATAACCAACCAAAGCTAACCAAAAGTAACTAAAAGCACCCAAACGGGCTAAAACGTATCGAAAAAATTAAAAATATTGAAGTAAGTTGAAACTAATTCAAATTAACCTTATTTTGGTGACTAACCAAAAACACTAAAATTGGTTATAACGTTTTGGAACCGGTTCAAATAACTAAAATAAATTAAAACTAACTGAAATTAGCCGAAAGTGAACGACTAACCAACAGTAACCAAATGCACCAAAATGGGCTAAAACATATCAGAACAGATTAAAAATATTAAGCTTATAAGATAACTAAAAATAATCATAACGTATCGGAACCGGTTCAAATTACTAAAATAATTTAAAACAAACTAAAGCTAACCGAAAGCTAATTGAATGACTAACCAAAACTAATCACAAGTAACCAAAAGCACCAAAACGGGCTAAACCGTATCGGATTAAATTGCAAAAATTAAAGTAAGTTAAAACTAACCAAAACAAACCGAATTTTTGCGGCTAACCAAAACTAACTAAAAAGATTAAATTTGATTATAGCGTATCGGAGTCAGTTCAAATGACAAAAAAAAATGAGCGAATCTGCTAGTAGTCGAGACACTGATGTGTCACCTATATCGACATTGGTTGTAAAAAATTTACAGCAGCACGTTGTGTTCCCAAGCGGTCACCCATTCAAGTACTAACCCTGCCCGACGTTGTTTAACTTCAGTGATCGGACGAGAACTGGCATTTTCAACATGCTATGGCCGTTGCCTGTACGTTTTAGCTTGGTCATAGAATAAAAATTACGTTTATTAACCAAGTTTAAAATAATAAAAAATCAACGCGAACGAAGCCCCGGGTAAAAGCTAAGCCTATGTTCTTTACTACACTCTTGAAAATATCTGTACAAAATTTCATGAAGATTGAAACGGTTTATGCGTGAAAGCGTAAGAAACAAACAAACAAACAAACACATTCGCATCTATAATATTAGTTAGGATTATTTAATAATACTTACTGGCAGCTTCGGAGTGGATTAATTCACTGCACAAATTCAACACGATAATCTAATGCCATCAGGAATAACATCAACATATGGACACAGCTTATTTACCTAGTAATCTTGGGCCGACATCCTTAGATTTGGAAAAGTCAATAACCAAATTTTGCAAATTTTAGAAGAGGGCTATGACTCAATATTGTTTTAAACGTCTGGGCATCTAAATAATACTTTTGACAGTTCGTTTGATTTAAAATAATAATATGCTCTTTTATCATCTAAAATCCATTTAAAAACGATTTTAAATGACAAAATTGTATAAAAACCCAAAAATTCGTATTTTTTTAAGACGATAGCCGTGGCTTCTGACGAATTTGTTGTGGATTTTGAAGCGAAAATTCATTCTAAACTCAACCGTCCATTAAAAATAAGCTGTGCTATGGATCCAAATACACTGCGAATATAATAATTAATAAATATTACTTTTGACTGTTCGTTTAATTTAAAATGTGCTTTTTTATCATCTAAAATCCATTTAAAAAGATTTTAAATGGCAAAATTGTATATAATAAAATTATGACCTTTGGACCCGCACGATAAGATCGCTTTTGACTATAATTATATTATATTAATAGATTTTTCCTATCTAAAAGTGAAGGGTAATTTTTTCTGTTTTCATATGGGACGGAAATGTGTAAACCGATTGTGACATTATAAGCCCATCGCATTGAGGATTTTTATACAATTTTGCCATTTAAAATCGGTTTTAAACGGATTTTAGACGATATAAAAGCATATTTTAAATTAAACGAACCGTCAAAAGTATTATTCAGATGGCCAGACTTTTAAAACAGTATTCAGTCATGGCCCTCTTCTATAATTTTCCTTCTATAAGTTTGTTTTTTTTAATGGACGGTTGAATTTAAAATGAATTTTCACTTCAAAATTCACGACAAATTCGTCCGAAGCCACGGCTATCGTCCTAAAAAAGTCCAAATTTTGCGATTTTTATACAATTGTGTCATTTAAAATCGTTTTTAAACGGATTTTACATGATAAAAAAGCACATTATTATTTTAAATTAAACGAACTGTCAAAAGTATTATTCAGATGTCCAGACGTTTAAACCAATATTGAGTCATGACTCGCCCTCTTCTAAAATTTTCAAAATTTGATTATTGACTTTTCCAAATCAAAGGATGTCGGCCCAAGATGAGTAGCTGGTAAAAGAACAAGCTTTGTAGATTTTCCTGTCGAAAGTATGCAGTGAATTAATCCACAGTAGAGTGCTATAGACGGCCTCAATTCTCAACCTCAAACCACCCCCCCCCCCCCGGTGACTTTGAGATAGACCCCGCCCACTTGGTCTTAAGTTTATTCGATCTTGAACCACATTGGCCTAATTTCACCTCGAATGTCCTTGACATTTTACCTTGAATGTCCTTGAGTTTTTGTTGAAGGTCGCGCATATGACCTTGGGATTGCTCCAAGCGTGTATGACCTTGAAGGTCCTTGGAACTGTTTTGTGGTGTCCTTTACCTTGAATGACATTGAGGTAATTTGATCTTGAATGCCCTTGAGTTTTTGATGTATAAACATCTTACGCGGCGGTATGAGGGTAAATCTCGGCAAATGGAACGGAAATGTGTAAACCGATTCTAGCCGCTAGGACAGTACTATATACAATTTTGCCATTTAAAATCGTTTCAAACGGATTTTAGACGATTAAAAAGCATATTTAAAATTAAACGAACCGTCAAAGTATTATTTTTATTATATTATATTCGCAGTGTATTTGGATCCATATCACAGCTTATTTTTAATAGACGGTTGAATTTAAATTGATTTTCGCTTCAAAATCCACGACAAATTCGTCCGAAAGCACGGCTATCGCCCTAAAAAGTCCGAATTTTCGGATTTTTATACAATTTTGCCATTTAAAATCGTTTTTAAACGGATTTTAGACGATAAAAAAGCATATTATTATTTTAAATTATACGAACTGTCAAAAGTATTATTCAGATGCCCAGACGTTTAAAGCAGTAAAATTTGAAAAAGCTGGTTATTGATTGTCCCAAATCAAAGGATGTCGGCCCAAGATTATAAGGTAAATTTTCTGTGGTGGCATTAGATTTTCGTGTCGAATTTGTGCAGTGAATTAATCCGCTCCAAAGCTGCCAGTGCGTATTATTAAATAATCCTAGCTAATATTATAAATGCGAATGTTTTTGTTTTTATTCTATGAACATGCTAAAATGTACAGGTAAGGACCATAGCACGTTGAAAATGCCAGTTCTCGTTCGATCACTGAAGTTAAGCAACGTCGGGCGTGATTAGTACTTGGATGGGTTACCGCTTGGGAACATAACTTGCTGCTGTCATTTTTTTACAACCGATGTCGTTATAGGATATGTTTACACATTAGTCTCAAGTACTAGCAGACTCGCTTAATTTTTTTATTTATTTTTGTTTTAATTATGATAATGTTTAATATTATTGCTAAAAATGCATTACTTTAATTATATACCTATATTATAAACACTCGTGTTTTTGTATTTTTACATTTTTAAACTAAATGAATTTCAACGCAAATCACATTTTTGCGTTTTTATTTATCATTTTCAATTCAACAAAAAATGTGGGATTTGGATACTACGGTCGAAGTTAGAGTTGAACCTCTTATTATCAATGTTGGTTCCGAAAGTAGTGACAGTAATGATTCTGAATCAAATTCTGATCAAACCTCCGATAACGAGTAGTAAACTTAAAGTTTTATTGATTTTTGATGTAAACTTTCGATGCAACCTTCAATATGGTATTTTATGATAAGAAAAACCCCTTATCATCCATGACTCTTTTTTTCCTAGCCCTAATGAATATTTTACTATTTGTTTGTAGTACAATTTTGTTGCTTATTACTAGATTTAGGAATAATTTTAAATATACGTTTTTTGCATATTTTAGACTAAAATCATGCATATTTATGTGCATAAACTTTATTTTTTTAAGTGGATATTTGCCTAAGTTTACTTATTACTATTCCATTATATAGTTATTATAACATATTAATTTACAAAGCAATTGTATCCGCCGCCGCTGGAATTTCCTTCTCCCTTCCCTTACCCCTCGAGGCGTGCCTTAAAACTAAAAATGAGTCACTGACTATTATTTCCGACTTGAACTTATAGTTGGTGTTTGTGAAGAATTACAATTTTCGAAATTAAAACGTTTTAAAATCCCCATTAAATACCTTTTTTGACTTAGTTCTAAAATTCCGTCATCTCTTTTGTAATTGATTTCAAGCCCTAAAAAGTTTTTTAATTTATTCTTTATCTCAAAATGCTTCACCAAATCATCCCTGCAAGTTTCAATTTTGTCGTAGTCCGGTCCTGATATTATTATATCATCTACATCATATAATAGTAAATACATAATTTCATTGTTACCAAAATCTTTTAAACCCTAAATCTATTAAATGACTATTTATTTTAATGTTCCAACATTTAGAAGCTTGCTGTAAACCATATAAGGCTTTATTTAATTTAAACACACAATCAGACTCAAACTCAATCATCTCCGCTGGATAAACATACACATCCTCATTCACATCTCTGTTTAAAAAAGCTGTTTTAACATCTAGTTGCTTAAAATAATATTTATATTGATTTGCAACAGATAAAATTAGGTCTTAACATTTGAACTAGTTTTTAAATGCCCCACCAAAAATTAGACAGACGCGCACAGTGTAAGCACAGAAGAAAAAATAATCAGAATATTCTCTCTGATGTCTTTCAGATAAATTCCTTTAGCGTCGGCCATTTTTAAAGGGGAAATTCCAGGTCCGTATCACGCTTTTTGCAAATTTCGTAAACAGGTGGGTATTCGCATTTTTTTTTATTATTTATCATATATTTGTCGGATACTATGTAAATAGTATGGGAGTTTGTATATAATATGTATAGATATGTTACTGCTAATATTCGAAATACGTTATTATGCATAAAACCTAAGCAAAATGGGAATTATGGATAATTGCTAAAACCCTTATTTATCGATATTAACCAAACATATTAGAAGCAAAAAAGTATAAAAATTATAAAATTGTTTTTTGGATATAACTGGGTCAGATTGAGTCAGTTTCTCTAGTTGAATTCCCAGAAGAGAGTTTATTTCAAAAGACATCAAAAAGTGGAATATACAAAAGTTTCATGTTTTTTTCTGTCATAGGAATTTTTCATCAAAAATTTAAAAATATTTCTTGAAATGTGAAATTCTGACAGGTCTCCACTTTTTT
This sequence comes from Pissodes strobi, assembly GCA_016904865.1. NCBI lineage: Eukaryota > Metazoa > Arthropoda > Insecta > Coleoptera > Curculionidae > Pissodes > Pissodes strobi. The sequence continues at coordinate 26,965 of MU182265.1, forward strand.
TGAGTGTGTATTATTTCATATTTTAAAAAATCACTTTTAATTTTTTTTCCCCTTTTTTTGCCAGAAACCGACTTTCTCTAACTTTTTTTAATTATTTTTTTCTTTCTTTCGTTTTATAATACTTTTATTAATTTTCCAAACATGTTTTTACGTTTGTTTCAATTATATCCCATTTTTTTAAACTTTTTGTTTTTTTTTCATAAAGCATTTTTCTTCCCATTTTTGCCATTCCCGATCTCGTAGTTGAACTCCTTTTTTTAGCCGAAAACCGCGTTTATCTAAGTCTCTTTTTATATATATTTTTTCTTATTTCGTTTTATAATGCTTTTATTAACTTTCCAAACATTTTTGCTACTGGTGAATATAGCTCATCATAATTGAAAGATTCTCTTTGGGCGAATCCACTTACCACTAATCGTGCTTTATATTTTGTCCTCTTCTTTTTCTTCTAAACATTTTGAAGCAAATACTCACTTTGTGTTTAAAATCTCTGCTCCTTTAGGTTTCTTTACTTGATTTAGTCCATGTCTTATTCTTTTCTATTGATTCTATTTCCTTTTTCATAGCTTTAACCCACTCTTATTCTCTTTTCTATGCATTATTTCCTCTAAATTTTCTGGTACTTCTTTTACATAGGACACAGCATCAAACGCCATATAAAGTTCATAGTCATTATATCTTTGAGGTACTTTACTCATCCTTTTATTTTTCTCACACAAAACTGGGGACATTTCATCCTCTATCTCTCGCATACTACTAATCGAGCTACGAATATTCTCTTCATCTTCTCGTATCCTTGTACGTGTCACTGTTTCTTCCGTTTCTTCGCTATTCTCAGCATTCTCATCCATTTCTTCAAACTGTATTCCTGCTGTTGTTAATTTATAGTAAAACTCACTTTCATTAAAAATTACGTCCCTTGCTACAACTACCTTTTGTTCCCTAAAATTCCATAGTCCATATCCAGTTGTAGTGTATCCTATCATTACTGTTTTTCCGCTTTTGAATCACTAAATTGTTTCGGTACATGTGCATAGGCTGTGCAACCAAAAACTCTGATGTTACTTATATTTGGCTTAAAAAATCTCTGCTGGTGTTAATTTTTCAAGACTATTACTTGGAGATCTATTCAATAAATAAGCTGCCACTCTCACCGCCTCATTTCAGAAACGCTTTGGTATGCTTGCTTCTAGAATCATAGCTCTTAGCTTTATCAATTAGGCTTCTGTTAAATCTCTCATATTTCCCATTCTCAATACAAAATTTTTTCATCTCACCTGATATGTACTCTCTTCCACTGTCGCATCTAAGTATAGAAACTTTTAAGTTAAATTTTGTTTGTACCATATTTATATATTCTTTTAAACAATTAAAAACCTCATCTTTACCTTTTATAATATAAACCAAAATCATCTATAAATGTGACAAAATATTTCCCCCCATCATGACTTAATGGCATCATTGGTCCAGCAACATCCGAATGTATAATTTCTAGTAACCTCTTTGCCCTTTTCCTAGTACCAAAATGAAACCTTGACATTTTTCCAGTGCAGCCTTCACAAAAATCGATCTTACCTATTTTTATATTTTCAATACCTCGTACCATATTATTTTTACCTAATTTTTCCAAATTTGAATAACATATATGCCCTAACCTTTTATGCCATAGTTTTGTATATTCATCCTCAATTTCAATATTTAAGCATTCTTTATTATTTTTAACTTTAAATGAAATTTCATATAATTGATCTCTATGCCCCAAACCAACTAAAGTTTTGTCACTGTATAAATATACTTAACCTTGATCAAAAATTACCCTGATATCTGCCATTTCTAGTCTTTTAAGTTTGGTACATAAAATCCATATATATCATTTTTTATAGTACAATCCACTTCTTTACCATAAACCTTGCTTAAAACTTTAATACTTCCAACACCTGCTGCATGCATGAAACTTTTATCTTTAGCCAGTGCTATTTTTATTGGATCTTTAAACTCTAAATAATCAGAAAAATACCTTTGCCACTAATCAAATGATCTGTACATCCGGGGTCAATATAAAATACAAATTCATCGGAGTCTCTACTTACAGTTTTCATATTGTTGTCATTTTTTGTCATAAAACATATTGGATCTTCTTGGTACTCAACATTTGACTCAGTGTAGTTACCTTGATGACTTCCTCGTTCATTTCCATAATGCCTGTAATTATTTGGATAGCCTCTGCTTCTATTTCTATAACTGCCTCGTTGAAAATGTCCTTGATCATTGGAACTGCCTCGGAAACCACCTCGATCAAAACCTCTACCAAAACCTTTTGAAAATCCACCTCGATTAAAGCTTCTTCTTAATCCCAGTCCTCCTCTTTCTGATGTATCATAGTTCAAATTTGGACAATCCCTTTTTCCACATTGATAACATACGTTCCTGCCCAAATTTCTGCCTGTCATAAATGCTGCAGATTTGTTAATGTCATTTCCATGTTGCTTCATAGTTGTTTCAGTTACTGCTATTTTCTTTTCAACTTCACTTCTTAGCTTTGACTTGACTAAATTTATCGTTAAATCTGCCGGAATCATGTTTTCTAAAACTGTTATTACTGTTTCAAAGCTCTTCGGATGTTTGCTGCAAACTATATCTTCATCTTGAATATCAGCTCTCGTGGCCTTTAATTGTCTAGTGATGTCTTCTTTATCAAACATTCTAGATTTTCCATTTTATTATTAATTTTCGTCGTAGCATAAGTTGCCTAGGAATACCTTTTTTCTCATAGCGATCTTTTAAACATTTCCACATAGAATAGGCTGTTTTATTGTCTCTAATTAGATCTAGCTGTGCATCATCTAAACATTGCACAATATAAGACTTACATCTCTGGTCTTTCTTCTAGTAATTTCTTGTCGTCAGTATAATCAGCAACACTAAATTCTTGTTCTATAGATTCTTTTGCATCCTTTTCATCCAGTAATATTTCCATTCTGAATTTCCAAGCTTGATAATACTGTTCATTCAACGGCTCAATATTAAATGTGTTACTCTTTCCTGCTATGGTCGCCATTTTCTTTTAAGCTTTACTTCTCTTCTTTGGTCATTAAAAATTTTCCCTTTTACTGCACTAAAACCGAGCTTCCTGGGCCCATAACCTGTTGTAATAATTCTTCTTTTAATTACCATTAAATAAACACTATCATGCCTACTTGCTTAAACTTTATTATATCTAAATGAGACAAAGAAAAGATTATAAATCAACGAAGCTACAGATCAACCTCTTTTCAACGGCCATCTTATTTCACTTCTCAGATTTCTCCTTAATCGTCAAAAAACTTCACATAGCAACAAAAACATTTTTTAATACTAGTAGCGCCATCTATTATCTAACATTACAACTAATGGCCAGATTGCCAGATATCAAGAAGGGCATTACCAACCTGGGAAATTTTCTAGATGTTGGCAACACTGCATTGTTACATATTAGATTTACACAAAGCACAAGTTAAACTAGGGAGAACATTAGTTCGAAAAAAATTCACACCACGAATTACGTCGTTGTTAAAAGAAAGTTAGAATTAGTCATTTCCTCACCAGTTGGCAACATTGCATTGCAACACATCGAATGAATGATAATTATTAAGTATAAGCAAAATTGAGAATCGGTCTATGAACCCAGAATGATATCATTTAAATTTTACAATAAATATTAAAATACACTCCATGTTGCATGTGTGCAAAAAAATCCCAGTAGATTGGGAAATTGTCTACAAGTTCGCAACATTGAATTTCAACACATCAAATGCAGAATGTAAGAGATGACAAGCCATCAGAATCAAGTCCAGAGAGAAGCAGAAGAACATATTTTTACATTTTGAACACTTTTTCCTATAAATTCAAAAAATATACTCAATTTTGGAAATTGGAAAATTTTATAGAAGTTGGCGACACAGCCTTGGGTGAGAATCACAAGTTACTCTGGATTCGTTACTTAAGTAATGATACTCCACTGAATCAAAGGAAGTGGAAGAACAAATTCTAAAAATTCGAACTTCACAAGAAACAAAATGTCAAATGCTGGAGCATTTGCCAAACATTGATATAATTACATTTTTAGCACTTCTTGTAGGATCCAATATCATCCAATTTCACAAGGAAATTGAGAATATCTCCTAAACTACGTCCTTGTTAAAAACAAACCATAAATTTGGAAAATTCCAGAAGTTGACAACACTGTTTAATTCATTCAGTGAAGTTTCACTACATGCGCCACCTATGAAAGAAATAGTCAACCATCAGAATTGAGTCATGGAGTGCTGCCACCATGCAAAGAAAAGTAGATGAATATTTTAAATTTTCCATTTTTCAAGAAAAATACACCCAGAAATTGGGACTTTTTTCAAAAGTTGGCAACGCTGCTTTGTTGGCCATTGCATGGGCACTAGAATTACAAGTTAAACTAGATGGGTCACCTGTGTAAGAGATGACCAACCAGAGATGTGTGATAAAGTGCCGACATCTTGTAGAACACGGAAGGAGCCTCCTCGAAAATTGCGAGTAAAGAGTGTTAACTACAGCAATCAGACAATTTAAGACGACCTCAATTAGCATTGAAGGACTTTCTAAAGATAAGGAAACCATTTTATCTGACCTGACAAGAACCACCAAATGCGACATTTTGGTAATCCAAGAAACCCACAGAGGCCTAACTGCACGGAGCCCCAAAATCGCGGGAATGAAACTGGTCTTAGAAAAGCCCAAGCCCAATACGGAAGCGCCATATTTGCAAGACCTGATCTTAATGTCCGATCTGCCGCATTCACGTCACATAACAACATTGAGATTCTTACAGTGGAGGTGGAGTCCCTTACAGTCACGTCAATATACAAACCGCCCAATGCAGCCTTCAAACTTCAAGAGGCCTTCAACTTCCAGTCGCAAGACAGGAGGATTATGCTGGGCGATTTCAACTTCTTCTTCTAGTGCATATCCGTTACCGACTATTGGCTATCATTCTAGCAATGAAAATTTTATTTATTGCTGCTCTGAATAGTCCTGTGGTGGATGTTTCAAACCAGGTTTTTAAGTTCTTCAGCCAGGATATTCGTCTTCTTCCAATGCTTCTCTTGCCCTGCACTTTTCCCTGTAAGATGCATTTTAGTAATTTGTATTTGGTTTCGTTTCTCATGATGTGCTTCAGATATTCCAATTTTCTACGCTTTACTGTGTATTTTATTTCTTTTTCTTTATTTAGTTTTTGGAGTATTCGGGTGTTTGATATTTTGTCCACCCATGATATTTTGAGGATTCTTCTATATTATGTCCACAACTCGAATGCCTCCAGTTTCTTTGCTGTTGCCTCCGTTAAGGTTCAAGACTCTACTCCGTATAACAAGATGGAGAATACGTAGCATCGGAGCAGTCTGAGTTTTAGTTTTAAATTCAAATTATGTTTTTTGTATAATTTGGACATTTGATTGAAAGCTCTTCCTGCTTTTTCAATTCTTGTTTTTATTTCTTGGGAATGGCCCCATTGTTCATTCAGTACTGTGCCAAGATATGTGTATGTTGACACTCGTTCTACCGCTTTCTCATTGGTGGTAAACTATACTTCTCCAATTCTTTCTTTACTAATTGCCATGACTTTTGTTTTACTGGTGTTGACTTCTAGATCATATTTGTTACTTACTTCAACTACCCTGTCCAATAAAAGCCGCAGCCCCTGTGCAGTGTCTGCAAATATGACGGTGTCATCGGCATATCTAAAATTGTTTATTCGTTCGCCATTTAATAGTACTCCTGCTTCCGTGTATTCTAGGGCGTCTTGGAAAATTGCCTCTGAGTACATGTTGAATATGAGAGGTGATAATATACATCCCTGGCATACTCCTCTTAAGATTTGCACTTCCTCTGTTTTGGCATGGTTAATTCTAATGGAAGCTGATTGATTCCAGTATAAGTTCTTAATTATGCGTAGGTCTTTGCCGTCAAGTCCACTATCTTGCAGAACTTCCATCATTTTATTGTGTTGAACTTTATCAAACGCCTTTTGATAATCAATGAAACAAGCATACACCTTACAATTCATATCCCTGCAACGCTGGAAAAGCACCTGTACACTGAAAAGGGCATCTCTTGTTCCAAGTCCCTTCATAAAATCAAACTGTGTTGGCGATATCTGTTCTTCACAGAGTTTGTACAGTCTCCGATGTATAATTTTTAAAAATAATTTTAATAAGTGACTCATAAGGCTTATTGTTCTCTAGTCACTGCACTTTTTGGCCCCCCGCTTCTTTGGTAGAACCATAAACTCCGATCTCAACCATTCTTTGGATATTTTTCCACTGTTGTATGTTTCATTGAATATGATAGTTAGTTCTTTTTTAAAATCCTCATCAAAGAGTTTGATAATCTCTGACTGCACCTCATCTGGACCAGCCGCTTTTCCATCCTTGAGGGTCAGTATTGCTGCCTCAACTTCGTCTAAAAGGATGTCCGGTCCTGTTATATAATTTGTTATTTGTTGTTCTGTTCTTGTGTCTGAGAACAATTCTTTCACGTAATCCTTCCATGTTGATTTTATTTGTTCGATGTCTACAATTATTTCGCCTTGTTCATTTTCCATTTTTCCTATTGTTTTCTTCTTGAATTCTCCTGTTATTTCCTTGATTTTCTTATATACACCAAATGTGTCATGTTTTGATTGTGCTATTTCAATCTCTTTGCACTTGTCTTTGAGTTCCTAAGCTGGTTGTTGATGGATCTATATCTGTTCATGTCATTATTTATTTTGGTCTTCCTTCTTTCTTCCATTAGTTTCAGTATCTCTTCATTCATCCAGGGTTTCCTCTTGTCTATATTTGCTATTAGTATCTCTTTCTTTATTGTTTTTGTGACTTTGATTATTTTCTCTATTTTTTTTCCTCGACTTCTGAGCTATTTTTACATCCAGTAAGGCGTTACTTATTAGGTTCATGCGTTCATGGCCTGAGTTCTTACTTCTGGTTCATTGATCTTTCTTCTATCATAAGTGTTTTACTTTCAGTTTCTCCCATTGTACCCTAAATTCTGCTACCAATAAATTGTGATCAGAGTCTATGTCCGCTCCCGGATAAGTTTTGGCCATTTGACAGCTGTTTCTATATCTTTGATTAATCATCATGTAGTCAATTTGGTTTCGTATGATTGTGCCATCTTTTCCTTCTTTTGGGGCTTTCCAGGTATATAATCTGCGCGGAGGCATCTCGAAAAATGTGTTCATTATAACCAAATCGTTTTCTCATGCATTTCTTACTCCAAGCCCATGGGGTCCAATATGGTTTCCTGATCTTCCTCTTCCCCCTTTTGCATTAAAATCACCCATCATTATCAGTTCTTTTTTGTACGGATTTTTCTGATGAGGGTGGTTAATTCTGTGTAAAGATTTCAACTGCCACAGCACGAAAATGGAGCTGAGCTGGAAATTGACCAGAACACACGAACATGCACCTCGTACACGACCACAAGCTACCTCCGTCTTTCAATAGCGGTCGTTGGAGAAGAGGCTATAACCCAGATAACATTTTTGTTTCTGACAGACTTATTCCCTTATCAACAAAACATGTAGAACATCCAATCCCGAAAACACAGCACATCCCGCAGCAGTAAGTCTTGAAAATGTGCCCTTCAAAAAGACAAATTGGAATGAGCTTGCAGCTGAACTGGACTATAAGATCAGCTCCTTAGAAGCAAAGCCCGAAAACTATGATGCTTTCATCGACATCGACAGCTCTTACTCCAGAATCCGCAGACTTGATGACGAGGTACTGAACTCTATACGAGGACGACCCCTTCTCTGAGGATACCATAAATATGGGCGAAGATCTGATGCAAGCAATCTCTAGAGCAAACTCCAATAAGTGAAGAGGAACGCTAATAGAAGACCTGGATATGAAGCAGAGCAGCCGACGTGCCTGGAAACTTATCAAAAATCTTAACAGTGACCCCACAAGCACTACCCCAAACCTGACATTAATCACTCCAGACCAGATCACACCCCAACTGCTACTGAACGGAAAGACCCAAAGAAGGGCCCCCAAAACTCAAATACAAAGGGATCCAGACAACGAAAACTAATGTCTGGTTAAGCCATTCGCAACCAGTGAATTAAAAAACGCCATTAACAGCTTAAAAAGTAACAAGGTTGGAGGACTAGAGGATCTAAGAACAGAGCAAATAAAACATTTTGGAACTGCAACCATTACATGGATCACCGATTTAATGAACTGCTGCGTAAGGAAGTTATGGAGGAAGGCACGAGTGGTCGCGCTGTTGAAACGGGGAAAGGACCCTGAAGAACCTTAAAGCTTTCGACCGGTATCACTTCTATGTCATCTCTTCAAGGTCTTCGAAAGATTGATAGTAAATCGTATATCTAGTAAGGTAGAGTGAAGCATAATACCAGAGCAAGCAGGGTTTAGGCCTGGAAGGTCTTGCTGCAATCAAGTTCTAAACTAACACAACATATTGAAGATGGCTTCGAGCGTAAGCAAATTAACGGTGTAGCCTTTATAAACCTGACAGCGGCATATGACACCGTAAACCACCAAAAAGCAGTGGAAAATTGTATTATGCTATCAAAGACTTTCGCCTGGCTAGCCTGGTTAAAACTCTATTGCAGAACAGGCGCTTCTATGTTGCACTGCAAGGAAAAAAGAGTCGATGGGGAGACCAGAGGAACGGCCTACCACAGGGAAGTGTAGTGGGTCCAATGCTCTTCAACGTATACACAAATGCCGCATAAAGCAAGAGTTTCGAAGAGGTCGAGAATAAACTAACTACAGCCTTGGGAAACATAAAATAATATTACGACATAAATCAGTTTAAGCCAAACCCCAGCAAAACCCAGTTGTGTGCATTCCCCCTGAGAAATAAAGATGAGAGAACAAGAACTCGAAGCATGCGACAGACACTGCAAAGTACCTAGGCGTGACACTGGACCGCACGCTATCTTTCCAAAAGCACTGCCAAAATACAAAGGCCAAGGTTTTTGCTAGGAATAATATTATCCGGAAGCTCACTGGCACAGCATGGGGAGCACATGGCTTTTGCTCCCTGTTTCTCCGCTGCCGTGTATGTGGCACCAGTATCGCATAACTTGGTTCACGCAAGGCATGTTGACGTGACCTTAAACGAGACGTGAAGGATTATAACTGGCTGCCTAAGACCGACACCTGTCGAGAAGCTGTACCCTCTACCTGGAATTACGTCAGCACGGGTCAGACGCAAAGTGGCTTCCGAAACAGAGCGTTGGAAGCAGGTCGGAGATAGGCGACATCCTCTACACGCCCAACAACCAGAAAGGTGACGACTTAAATTAAGGAAAAGCTTTCTCCAATACACGCAACAACTGCATTCATGCCCAGAACAACGCCGCATAGAACTGTGGAAAAAACAACACCCAAATCTGTGGACCGAACCCAGGGAAGAGCTGCCACCGGGAAAACTTTTACCATACACCACATGGAAAACACTGAACAGGCTAAGGACAGGAGTGACGCGCTGCAAATCAAATATGATGAGATGGAGAATACCTGTAGATGACGAGCTATGCGACTGCGGGGAGCTTCAGAAAGACAGTCACCTTCTCAGATGTCCCAATATGGGAGAGGCATGTACGATGGAGGACCTAATCGTGGCAAATGGCAAATCATAGTAAGTTAAAAAAATATTAGATATTAGGACATTTCTTTGAAGCTGGCACCACAGCCTTAAATTACAAGTGCTCCTCTGCCGTGAGAATGGAGATAAGTAGAAGAACAAAGTCTACAAATTCAAATTTCACTAGACAAACAAAGACTCCCAGTTTAAAAAAAATCTCAGATACTGAGACATTTTCCAGAAAATGACAAGACGGCCTCCTAGAAGGTGGCAACACTGCATATGTAAGAAATGGCCAATCATCAGAATATTATAATGAAGCGCTGATTTCATGCAGAGAGATGCAAAAGAACGCAGTATCACATTTTTAGCACTTTTTCCTAGAGTCAAAAATGTCTTCTAAATTAGGTACACTCTTTTAAAAAAAATCTATAACTTGGCAACACTGTGTAATACATTAAATGTATGAAAACCTCAAGTTACCCTATATATGCTCCACCTATATGAGAAATTGTCAGCCATCTGAACCGAATAAAGAAGTTTTGACATCATGCAAAGAGAAGTAAAAGATTTTTTTTAATTCCCAATTTTGTAATAAAAATGAAAATGTTTTTCAACTTTTTCAAAAATAAAATTTTAACGATAGGGACATTTCTCAAAAGTTGGCAGCACTGCTTTGGTACTTATTACAGACATGCGCATGAAAATCGCAAGTTGAACTAGATGCGCCACCTGTACAGGGTGGTGCGAATTCAAGTCTATGTATTGGCTTTGTTTTTATATGGGGATATAAAGACAATGGTGTGAGGAACTCGAAAACCGTAAGAGATAAAGTGCCGGTCAAAGTATTGCAAAAATGCGTATTTAGGTGCCTAACAATATGCCGTTTAGAAAGTTTTAAAATTTCAAGTATTTTCGGAGATATCCGGAAAAAAAACGAAATATTGAAAAATCGTTTTATTTTTTAAAAAAGAAACAATTGAAAAATATAAAAAAAAACATCGACGGGAATCGAACCCGGGCCGTCGTATTACAAGCATAACATCTGACCACTGGGCTACGAGACCAGTTGAAAGTAATTCGCTGGTTTGTCAACAATGTGATGCGCGCACAACTCTGAAGCCCAACATCTACTGTAGAATTGGGTCGGTAAATCCCAGGATGAGTTAATAACGCACATCTAATCTAAAGAGTTGTTGACATACTATTCTAGGAATTTATTCTTACTGAATTTGCCCGCTTGTCATCACTCGCTGGATTCAAATCATTCTTGAAATAGGTTTGTTACTAAAATCTGTATCCGACACTTAAGAAACGAATACTAAGGTCAGGCTTTACAATATCAGGTTAATCAATAGCCACTGTTAAAAAAGCATATTTGCATTTTGTTATGACAAGTAAAGCTACATCAAACATCGATCATTATTTACCAATAACAAACATTTTACTATCCATTTCCCTATCTATCGTTCAGGATTCGGTGAAAAAGTATAATACGTCAAATTCCTGGTGGAATTATGATCCGAAACGGTGGCGGTAGTTGTATGTGTCAGCGTCACTACCACCGACAAAATGCTGACGCAAAACAGGAAAAAATACACTCCCAAAATGATGTTGATGATCGTTCTTCTGCGTTTTTGACGAGCCACGTCTTCTTTCGACTGCTGCGAAGAGATTTGTTTGCTCAATCTTCTCGAACTGCTCGTCGTACTGCCCGATTCGGAGTGCAGTCTCGAACGGTCGGCGAGACTAAAACATGTCTCAATAAAAATTTGGTTTTTGGTGAACGAACTTTAAAGGCTGTTTTAAATAATGTCATCCACCGTGTCAAAAAGATGAAAAGGAAGAAGAACCATGATCAATAGTAAAACGGCAACGTTGCTAAAGGGCCAATAGACTGCCAAGGCCGAGAAGAACAACCGATGGTTGTTCTTGTTGTTCTTCTCGGGCCAAGGTGTTATATGTATAATCGAATTTAAACTTTAGGGTATCGTTATTCTTGTGCTTTTAGCCCTGAATAATCATGAGAGATCGTGAAGCTCCGTCAGGGCCTTTAGCAGTGTTGCCACATTGATAGTTAAAGTTCGCACTGTTTAGAATTCAGGTTTTATGCCATACAAAGGCAAGTCTTCAAAAACCGTCTTGATATATGGCGCTAAAAGCTTTGTGTGAATCCGATGCGCGACATTCCTTCTACAGAACTTTTGATATTTTGAGCTATTTTTGGCAGCATCGATTATGAGCGTTTTAAGATTCTTTACAGTCATACGCCACTATGCTATATTAGCCGTTTCTGATTGGTGGATTAGCGTCAAATACAAATAGCAGTTTGACTGTGATAAAAACGTAAATATTGAAGCGGCACAAGTCATTTGCCCTCATATTATGCTTCCCAAATAAAAAAAAACGATAAAATCAAAATCCTGACAACAATAAAATCACAACAACGTCAAAATCCCTACATTTTGATAAATTTGACAATGTTTAAATTCAGACATCAAACTCTTGTTAATCAAAATCCTAACATAACGAAATTCGACGATCAAAATGGTAACAAATGTAAATTTTAACATAATCAAATTTCTAACAATATATAAATCTTGGCTGAAATAACAAAACCCCACATCAAAAATTCTGACGAATCAAAATGTCCATAATTTCAAAATCATGACATCAAAATCCTGCTAAAT
>MU182265.1:39291-58058 GCA_016904865.1 Pissodes strobi
ATATTAAAACCCTGACATAAATACTGACAAATCAGAATTTTGACAATTTCAAAATCTGGTCAATGTCAAAATCACAGTGATATCAAAATTCCGATAAACAAAAGCTCACGGCTTCAATAATCAAATTTAAATTTTGACACAATCATAATAATATCAAAACCCTAACATCAAAAAACTACATATAAGAATTTTGACAATTTCAAAATCTGGACAATGTCAAAATCTCGACAATATTAGAATTCCGATAAACAAAAGCTCGAAGTTTGAATATTTATATTTAAATTTTGACACAATCCTCCTAATATTAAAACCCTGACATAAAAAACTGATAAATCAGAATTTTGACAATTTCAAAATCTGGACAATGTGAAAATCATAGTGATATCAAAATTCCGATAAACAAAAGTTCAAATTTTGAATATTCAAATTTAAATTTTGACACAATTCTAATAATATCAAAACCTGGCAAATCAGAATTTTGACAATTTCAAAATCTGGACAATGTCAAAATCTCGACAATATTAAAATTCCGATAAACAAAAGCTCTAAGTATTAATATTTAAATTTAAATTTTGACACAATCTTAATAATATCAAAACCCTGACATCAAAAAACTGACAAATCAGAATTTTGACAATTTCAAAATCTGGACAATGTCAGAATCATAGTTATATCAAAGTTCCGATAAACAAAAGCTCAGTTTCAATATTCAAATTTTAATTTTGACACAATCCTAATAATATCAAAACATTGACATCAAAAACCAGACAAATCGGAATTTTGACAATTTCAAAATCTGGACAATGTCAAAATCATAGTGATATCAAAATTCCGACAAACAAAAGGTCAAAGTTTCAATATTCAAATTAAAATTTTGACACAATCATAACATCAAAATCCTGACAAATCAAAATTTTGACAATTTCAAAATTTAGACAATATCAAAATCATGGTAATATCAAAATCCCGATAAATAGAAGCTCAATATGTATTTAAAAATTTTAATCTAAATTCCGACAAAATCAAATTTCTAACAATATCAAACCCCTGACAAATCAGAATTTTGATATTTTCAAAATTTCAACAATATCAAAATTTTGATAAATAAAAGCGCATCAAAGTTTACATATTCAAATTTAAATATAAGCACAATCAAATTTCTAATAATATCAAAACCCTGACAACATCAAACTCCTGACAAATAAGAATTTTGACAATTTGAAAATCTGGATAATATCAAATTCCTAGTGATATTAAAATCCCGATAAATAAAAGCTCAATATTTCAATATTTGAATCTAAATTCCGATAAAATCATATTTCTAACAATATCAAGACCCTGACAAATCAGAATTTTGATACTTTCAAAATCTGGACAATATCAAAATTTCGATAAACAAAAGCGCAAAATTTCAATATTCAAATTTATATTTTGACACAATCAAATTTCTAATAATATTAAAACCCTGACAACATTAAAATCTTGAAATACCGACGGAGCTGCTAAAGGTATTCGGAGAAAACTCTCTTAAATTGTTAACAAGACTGTTTAACGCTATCTGTGATAGAGGTATCATTCCTTCTGACTGGCTAAGATCTACTTTCGTTGCACTCCCTAAAAAAGCAAATGCTATAGAATGCAAGGACGATCGCACAATAATCTTAATGAGCCATGTGTTGAAGATATTCCTGCGGGTTATACATCAGAGAATATAACCGAAAATCGAAGAGCATTTGGCGGTACTTAGTTCGGATTTCGAAAAGGTCTAGGAACTAGAGAGGGCTTATTTGGCATTCAGGTTCTGGTGCAGAGGTGTAGGGATGTCAACCGCGACGTGTACTTGTGTTTCATCGATTTCGAGAAAGCATTCGATAAGGTCCGTCATAACAAATTGATAAATATACTGCAGTCGACAGGAATAGACAGTAAAGATGTCAAATTTGCTGCAAATCTTTACTGGAATTAAAACGCAAATCTAAAGATCAACGATAGATTAACTCCGGACATTACGATCACGAGAGGAGTGAGACAAGGCTGCATCTTGTCCCTATTGCTTTTCAATTTATATTCCGAGCAAATATTTCCAGAGGCCATCGATGAAAATGTTGAAGAGGGGGTAAAAATAAACGAAGTAATAATGAATAATTTGCGGTATGCTGACGACACTGTCCTTATGACTTACTCAATGGAAGGACTTCAGCTGTTGCTAAATCGAGTAGTTGAAAAGTGTGTGGCATATGGGATAAAACTTAATACTAAGAAAACAAAGTATATGATAATCAGTAAAAATCGAGTGAATGATGTGGGCCTTATTATTGACGACGAGCCATTGGAGAGAACGAAGAGGATTGGTTATTTGGGAACAACTATAAGCGCTATTGAAGTAAAATGTCGAATCGAAAGAGCTAGGACAGCATTTATAAAATTGAAGAATGTCTTGTGTAGCCGTGACCTCAGTTTAACACTTCGCATTAGATTGTTGAGATGTTATGTGTTCTACGTTCTTTTGTACGGTGTGGAGGCGTGGACATTGACGGAAGCCACCCTTAAGAAACTCATGGCATTCGAAATGTGGACATATAGGCGCATGCTCAAGATCAGCTGGCAAGAGAGAGTGCGTAACGATGACGTTATAATACAGGTGAGAAAGGAAAAAGAAATGATACGAAAGGTTAAAACCAGAAAACTCTCTTATTTCGGACATATAATGTGCAACCCTAACACATAGAGCGTATTACACCTTATCATTCAGGGAAAAATGGAGGGAAAGCGAGGCCCTGGTAGAAGAAGGACGTCGTGGCTAAAAAATTTGCGGCAATGGTTTGGTTAAACAACTAGTTCGCTCTTCAGAGTTGCAGTAAATAAAGTCACTATAGCCAATATGGTCAGCCTAGGAGAAGAAGAAGAAGATCATTTAAAATGATTTTTACTTTCTCATTATCATTTTCTCCTCTGTAAGGGGCGTCCTTAGGTTTAAATATTTATTCATACTAAATTTCGATAGTGTATTTCTAAAGGTTTCGGAAAAACAATCTAAAGTTCAATTTTATAAAATGGATCATGTGAAACGTGGAACTCAACCTTTGCCCTTTGTCTTAAAATCAACTTTCATTCATTAATAAATAAGGGCAATGGAGTTGTCAAAACCAGTGACGTATCTATTAGGCAAAGGCCATTTAGATAAAAAAATGCAGTTTTATCAGCCCTTTATTTATATCAGATTTCAATATTGTATTTTCAAAAGTTTTGGAATTCAATATTTTTCGAGACGGCTCCTGAATTTTGCTGCATTTCCTTCACTTGCAATATTACGTGAACATGTCTTTGTATAAATTTTATCTTATTTTTTGAGGTTACTGATGCACTCTGTATCTTCTTTGTTCGACCACGTCCTTCTGAAATTTTTGTTATGACGTAGACTTAAAAACTGATCGATGTATTGAAAATTAGGAATCGCAGATCGAGAATAGTTTATAGCATTTTGTGCCAAAACTTTTAAATGTTCTTAAAATACAAATTAATTAAGAATACCTAATAAACAAATAATATTATTTACTTAATTTCACTCAATGCAAAATAACTAATATTACCAGTTGATTATAATGTCTCTGGAACAAGGGAAATGTTAAATTTGTTGTTAATTTAATGTCCCTTCGCCATATTATCAAGAATTATTTATATAACCTTAACATGTTTATGATAAGTATTATTATAAAATTACCTTATCTTTTTTCTAAACGTTATTGAATCATCCTGTATAACCTTTGTAGAACCACCCTTATATGAACTTTTTATCATAAGGTAATCTCAAAAATTGTTTGACGCATTGAAAATTAAGAACGACAACTGATGGAGAATGGTTTATAGTATATTTTATTTTTAAATTTTCTTAATATGCAAAAAGGAAACAATGTCATTAATCAATTATGTGTTCTCTAGTTAATTATAATTTCATTACATACGAGAAAATTGATATTTTTGTTGATTTCATGCTCCGCCATATTGCCAAGAATTATTTACGATTTTGAAATATTCACGCGCTGCATACAACTAAACCCAAAACTAACCCAAAGAGGCCCAAAATTAACCCAACTTAAACTTATATATAGTATCATCTCCTATAGCTAAATCTCCACATGTTTAAGCCTATGGTAAATTTACATGAATGCAACCGCATGTATTAATGTTTATTTATCTTGACTATGAGGTGTAAGGGGTGACAGCATACATATAGCTGATCCAAATGACAACTTCACCTGCGCGTGGTGCACCCTGCTACAAACCGACGAGGCTCTGTCGACCGAGTGATTACCGGTATAAGTAATTCCCTCTTGTTGGCCAACAGCTTCGGGAGGAGGAACTGACAAGAGTGAGGGCACCTTCTTGTCCTTGGAAGGAGAAATCCTCCGTGAAGGCGGATGAAACTGTCTACACGTTCAACGACATGGATACGCAGAAGGCAACGGGAAACCACTGCATGAGGGGTCCTCAGGACATCCCCAGGAAAATCTTTAGCAAGATCGAGGAAAATCAAAACACGGCCCCCAGTCCCCGGCAGCCCTTTAGTGGGCAGGGGGTGCTAAGAATCCCCGGGTTGGTCATGAAAAAGATACCAACATGGAATGTTCCCATTTTGTTTGAAAGCGGAAAAACACATAACACGATGAGTGAGATGAAAAGACTCAAAATAGACGTTCTGGGTATCAGAGAGATGCGTTGGCCAGAGACTGGAGAAATGAGAGTGGAAGATCATTACATTTATTATTCCGGCAATGATGGTGCGCGACATTTGAATGGAATAGGTTTCTTGGTGGGACGCAATATGAGTGGATCCGTCAAGAGTTTTGTGTCCATCTCTGAGAAAGTGTGTATGTTACAGCTTAATACAGCGCCGATAGCAAGTAATCTTATACATATTTATGCTCCCACGTGTGATGGTTCTGACGATGAAATGGAAGTTTTTTACAACGACGTTAAAAGAGCACTAAAATTGACCAAATCCTCGGAAGTTATTATAATCATGGGCGATCTTAATGCAAAAGTAGGTAAAGTCGGAGAGAGGATATCGTGGGAGATTATGGCTTAGGTGCACCAAATGAGCGAGGAGATCGATTAATACAATTGTGCCAAGAAAATGACGCAATGATAGCCAATACATATTTTAAACAGCCACCTCCAAGGCGTCTATATACGTGGATTTCCAATGCAGATAGAAATGTACGCAATCAATTTTATCATTATTAATAGAAGATTCAGGAATACCATTCAAAATTCTAAAACTATCCTGGTGCAGATGTTTTCACGGACCACTCATTATTGGCCGCTACATTGAAACTGAAACTGAAAAAGTACAAAAAGCGTCAGGCTTTACAGTGTATAGACACAAGAAAGCTTTTAGATCCAGCAATAAGAACAGAAGTGCAAGAAAAATTAAACTCCAGATTGGGTAGCATTAATCAAAAATTTTACGAAGATAATATCGAAAGCACGTAGAGACAGATTAAAACATCCGTAATGGAAGTTAGTCAAGCTAAGCTGAAAAGCAACAGAACCAAACACAAAGCTTGAATTACCGATGAGATCCTGAAATTAATGGACCACAGTAGATCATATAAAAATAAAAACCTTGACAAATACAAAGAGGTGCAAAAGGAAATTAGGGCTAAGATTAGACGAGCGAAGGAAGAGTGGTTGACGGGGCAGTGCCATGAAATAGAGCCGTTAGAAGCCAAACACGACTCTTTTAATATGTACCAGAAAATCAAACAGACAACTGGTCAATATAAAAAGAGCAACAACAGCACTCCCATGAGCGAAAAACAGCAAATTCTTAGTAGCACAGAAGAACAACTACAGGAATGGAAAAAATATTCAAGATCTCTTTGTAGATGGTAAGAGTTTTTCGCATAATATTACTCTGGATGACGGGTTAGATATCACTAAGGCAGAACTCTTACACGCTATATTATCAAGTGCAAAAAACGGAAAGGCACCAGGACCAGATGGAACATAAATAGAGGTTTTAAAAATATTGGAAGAAGACAGGGCTTTGCACTTCTATTAAGCTTGCTCAACTGCATATACAAGACCGGAGTAATTCCTAAAGACGGGCTCAGGTTAGCATTCGTTGCTATACTAAAGAAGGCTAACTGCAAGTATTGTGAATATTACAGAGCGGTCACCTTAATACAAATGTATTAAAGTTGTTCCTGAAAATCGTTAATTCCAGAATATAAACCAAATTCGAAGAAAATATTGGCAAGTCTCCATTTGGTTTTAAACGCTGTTTCGGTACAAGGGAGGCGCTGTTTAGCGTCCAGGTTCTAATAAACATTGTCGAGATGTAAACGTCGATGTATTTGCTTGCTTCGTAGATTACGAAAAGGCATTCGACACTGTTCAACACGACAAGTTAATTGCTATATTGAACGAGACATTAGGATAATCGCCGACTTGTATTGGACTCAGACAGCTGACATTAGAATTAACGGCCAGACGTCTGAAGAAATATCTATTATGAGAGGAGTCCGACAAGGCTGTGTGCTCTCCTCCCTTCTGTTTAATTTATATGCAGAATACATTTTCAGAGAAACCGTCGAAGACAGAACAGAGGGTATAATTGCTAATGGAATAGTCATCAGCAATCTAAGATATGCGGACGACACGGTCTTACTAGCAACAGATAAAGATGATTTACAGGTACCCTTAGCAGCTGTCACAGACCATAGCCAACAAATGGGTCTACGATTAAATATAAAGAAGACCAAATGGATAGTTGTCAGCAAAAACAAAAATATAGTCGACAGCTTAACAGGTATCAGCATAAATGGAGAAATAGTGGACAGAGTACAAAAATACAAATATCTAGGCTGCTGGGTGAATGAAAAATGGGACTTAACTCAAGAAACCAAAAGCAGAATAGAACAGGCACGAACATCTTTCAAGAACATGCAAAAAGTGCTTACCAACAGAGCTCTAAGAATTCCCTTAAGAATACGCTTATTACGTTGCTATGTCTGTAGCATATTTTTCTATGGGATGGAAACATGGATCCTCACTGTAACAATGCGCAAGAGGATTGCGGTCAAATTTTCGCCGAAGCAGAAGCCGAAGCCGATAGTTCCGCTCTTGTCATATTCTTCGGCCGAAGCCGAAGCCGAAGGTGGACTTTTCGTCATTTTATTTTCATTTTATTAACAGCAGGTATATAAATTGCAATTTCTGTCCTCTTATTTTGTTTTATGCTTTATAGACAGTGTTGATACTTACTGCAACTTCAAAAAGTAAACCAACTTTTACCAAAAATCGTTAAACTATGTTTTATTACATTTGTAATGTAATTAGAAAATAATTACATTAAGTAATAATCGTATTAGGTATATAATTGATTATTATTTACCTAGAAAAAAACTTATAGTACTAATAATAACTAAATGAGATATTAACGTCTTAAGAAGTAACATAATTGTTTTGTCTGGCATGTCGCTATCTCGCCAGAGACGAGCCACGCCTTCGACTTCGCTGCAGTTCGGTCATTTTCGGCGGCTGAATACATTCGGCCAAATATTCGGCTGATTTTAGCCGAAGCCGAATGCGTAGCAGAAGGTTCTTTTTTGATCGAATTCGGTGGAAGCCGAAGCCGAAGCCGAAGCCGAAGCTTCGGTCGGACACTAATTGCGGCTTTCGAAATGTGGACTTACCGAAGAATGCTGAGGATATCGTGGATGGACAGAGTGACTAATGATACAGTTCTACAGCGTATTAATAAACAAAGAGAAGTACTTAATACCATAAAAAGAAGAAAGCTGGAGTACTTTGCCCACGTAATGAGAAATCCGAAATATGAATTGCTTTACATTATTATTCAAGGAAAAATATAAGGAAATCGTGGTCCTGGTCGCCGAAGAACATCTTGGTCCTAGAATCATCGCCAATGGTATGGAGTAAACCCCACGACACTCTTTAGGTCGGCTGTGGGCAAAGTGAAGATCATGCGACTGATCGCCAATGTCCTAGGAGGACACGGCATTTGAAGAAGTCGCAATTTAAACATTAAGTTCCCATTTGACCTTCCTAATGCAAATTTAACATAGGCTTTAAACATGTGGGGTTTTAGCTTTGTTGTTGGCTGATATAGAGGATTATAATTATATTAAAACCGAAATGCCATATGATGGTTTTGTCAGTTTGGATTAGAAGTATACGGTGCTAATGCCTACTAACACAAGAACTGCAAATTTACAGGATTTTAGAGAAACAATCGAGATTTCTTAAACGAAGGGAGATATTAGAAATTTGAAAAAGCAATTTTGTCTTAATACAAGACTAAAAAATACCATCTAAATGATTTTTTTTGTTTGTGGCAAGTCGGTATACTCGAAAATTTTACCAAAAAAAACACATTTGCTTTTACACCCTGTAGACAGCAGCGTTTTAAATTAAAAAAAAAACTGACCAAACAGGTGGGCTTGGAATTAAATTATTTTTTAAATTCTACAAACCGCGTATCGATTTCTTTATCTTTTCCCAAAATATTTTGCTCCAACGTTAACCTAAAAATTTGCATGGCCCGTCACGTCGTTGTTTTTTTTTTATTTTGATAGCCTCAAAAAATTACGTGGAAAAACTTCAACCTTAATATAAACCCTGTATAGGCGGGTGTTAAAATATAAATAAAAACCCGGCATAATTTTGTACTATTAGTGCGTTGGGAACCGAAATCTTACTTGTGTCGGAGAAATAACTTGCGAATTGAATCTCCCGAAATATTATATAGAAAGGATAAATCTAATAAATATGTTTAAGATATTTGAGGATGAATTCTGGAGACCAAAACGTGAGAATTTCTCGCTCCAATTGAGAAATAGTTTATTTTTGCCATAGTTATAACATGATTTGAATTATTACTTCTACGAACAATTGATATACTTATTCATCTAGTTATTTTTCCTTAGAAAATTATCCATCGTCCTGAACAGTGGCGTATCGAAGTTCGAAGTTGTTTTATAGGAGAGCTAAATATTATATGATATTATCACAGAGTAATCTGTGATATTATTCCAGTTTATTAAGAATATTAAATTATAAAACAAAGAACAAGGGCAATTTGCAGCTGCCCGGTTCTTTCTCCTGTGTTACTATGGAAACGTCACCGTTGCTATGGTAATGTCCTCAATTTGAGGAAAGAATATTAGTCAATTGCTCTTAGTGTTTACATAGGATGAAACAGATATGCAAATCTTACTCTAATTGAAAATAACGTATTTTTTTTATTTTATTAACTATGGAATTGATTATTAAATCTACAGTAAATTGCGTCATATTTGGTGTTTTCGTGAAGGGAATAAACTGCTCTTCAAAAGTTAAGTTTAAATGAGGATTTCTCCCATAAAAATTAAATAAATTTGAAATGTATACTAGCGACATAAATGCGGTACTTTCAGCTTGAAGTTGTCATGTCAGGTCAGGCCAATGATTACGGATTAGATACAGGGTGACAAGTGAAAGAGAGCCGAAGGAACGAATTTATGATGTTCTGTAACTTTTTGAGAAATAACTGCAGATTTTTTATGATGGTAGTTTTAGAATGCCTGTGTCAATATCTCGGAACGGTTTTTGATTTTTTTTTTCAAATTATTATTTTTTACAAACATGTAGATGTTCGGAAATTTTTATTTTCTAATTTCAATACTTTCATTGGCCATATTATTGACTTGGTTGGTGGTTATCCAATGCTCTTTGTAGTTGATCCCATGCGTGTACGTTGAGGTCAGGCGAGCGAGGTGGCAGTTGAAGGTGCTGAATATCATGGATGACCAGCGCTGCCAATACCCGAGCGGCTCGATGGGGAAGAGCATTATCATCAAAAAATTGGAAACCGTTACCAATTGCATGCTGAAAAACTGAACTGAACATTGTTAATTACCTCATCCAGGTATATCTGAGAAATCATGTTCACAGGTAAAACCATCAGCTGTCTTCTGTTATTGTAGCTAATTCCAACCCAAACGGTTATTGTAACTCCACGGAAAGGATGTACTTTCTGCACTGATCGACGGTTTCTTCTTGGCATTTAACGGAAAAGCCCATACTCGCAACCGACGACTAACTGAAAATCTTCCATAGCGAGACTCCTCAGTAAAAAGTACAGATTTCCACTCTTCTACCCAATGAACTCGCACCCATGCCCAATCCAGTCGACGCCGTCTATCGGCTAGAGTCAATGGAATTCTCCTCAACAAACGCCTAGATCTTAAGCTAATGTCATTGAGGCGCCTTCTCACCGTTGATAATGAAATCAGTAATCTTGTGGCATTTTGGAGTTGCTGTCTAAGTATCCTACAGGTGCTAAGAGCTTCCCTTCGTGCTGATATTGTTATGTACCTTCTGACCTGGTAGTAACTCTAGGCCGTCCAGTCCTAGGCCTTTCCGATACCCTACCGTTTTCAGCATGCCTATCGATTAATCGAGATATGACACTTTGCGAAATATTAAAATAAGCAGCAACTTCTGTTTGATTCTGCCCAGCAGTAATCATTCCAATTGCCATATTAGATTGAGCAGCACCTAACTTTCTCCTGGGCATAGTGACACTTAGAGAAATTAATTTGCAATTCCGTCATGTTGACAAAACGTTTTCCAAAAGAGTCTAGGGAACAGACAGGAAGAGCTCCGAAAATTTTCGAGCGATCACCCCAAGTTCGACGAAAATTAGCCGATGGAGGTTTTCGGTGATAAGACGAACGAATCTGGACATTAGAAAGTCGATGCCCCCAGGGGCGAGGCTGTGTGAAAGAAAAAAAAAGGCGATTTGGCGTCCGAAAGGGTTGACGTTCGGCAGGGATGTTCGGTGGGCGCCGCTTAAACCGTTAAAAATATTTTGTACTCTAGGGGCTTCATTTAGGGGCCGATATTTGTCGACGTCCAAAATCATAGTTTTGGTCAATTTGTTTCGGTGGGCGGTCCTGTACACGAAAAAAAAATTTTGGGACCTAGGGGCTCATTTAGGGGCCGAGGGGATTTGACGTCCGAATAGGTTCAAATTCGGGTTAGGGGGGTACTCGTCGTTGCCGAGTTCGAATCTGATATCGGAGGGAACCTACCGCGAATAGGTTCCGCGGTAGAAGCCGGCGAGATCGAATTTTGGTGATGGGCGAACGAGACCATCCAAAGAGCACCCTCACGCATTTAACTTAAAAAAAAGTATTCTGCGTGATTTTCGATCCGACGAATCCATTTGCCGTAATCGGGCCCCATCGATTTCGAAAACGGAAAATCGCCATTTTGAACGACGTGCAGGATTTGTAAAAAATTAATTTTTACGTTAATGACATGTAAATGGGCCCCTTTAATCGATTCCGTCATGAAAACGGGTATTCTCAAAAAAAAATTCGAAAATTTCAGGTGTATGGTTAAAAAAAACGAGATTTTCAGAAAATCGGCTATAATTCGGAAACGGTAACAGTTAGAGGTAAACTTTAAATGGGAAAAATATGGGTCTCGTTGGGTACTATAATGTGTCGTATCCAGTTTGATTGAACGACGTTTCGTTTTTTTTTAAATTGACCAAACGTAATTTTCATATTTTCCCCTTTTTCTCGGTAACAAAAAGAGGTATCTCAAATCGGTTTGCGCCAGTATTTGCGTCGTTTTAAGGTCCTTCCGCAAGTTCCTATACAGTTTTTCGATAGGAGTTCAAATAAGATAGGTAATCGATAAAATGTAAAGCTCGTTTGAAAATTTAAATTTTTCTGAGATCTGAAATTGTATTGGGGAACAGCTCGGAATAGAACTCGTCTTTAGGCAAGTCCGAGTTCGACGAAAATGAGCCGTCGGGGGTTTTCGGTGATGAGACGACCGAATCTGGACATTAGAAAGTCGAGGCCCCTAGGGGCGAGGCTGTGCGAAAGAAAGAAAGGCGATTTGACGTCCGAAAGGGTTGACGTTCGGCAGGGATGTTAGGCGGGCGCCCCTTAAACCGTTAAAAATATTTTAGGCCCTAGAAGCTCCATTTAGGGGCCGACATTTTGCGACGTCCAAAATCATAGTTAGATTTGTTTGGGTTAAGGGCGGGTTAAGTGCGGATTAAGTTTGGATTAGTTTGAGTTAGTTTGGGTTAGTTTGCGTTTGTTTGGGTTAGTTTGGGTAGCGCGCTCGTCTCAATGCGCTTGTTTGGCTAGTTAAAGTTAGTTTCGATTATTTTTGCTTAACCTGGAATGCGGAAGACAAGCGCGCGTAGCGCGCTTGTCTTTACTTTGGTTAATTACGGTTAGTTGGGGTTAGTTTGAGTTAGTTTGGGTTCGTTTGGGTTAGTTTGCGTTAGTTTGGGTTAGTTTGCGTTAGTTTGGGTTAGTTTGCGTTAGTTTGGGTTAGTTGAGGGCCATGCGAAAAGTGAAATATTACTTATTGTAATACGTGCCCGTACTTTGGATGCACTTTTTACGAAATATTTTGCGCGGAAGCTCGGGAGACAAAGTGGACGCTGGTTCTCTATATAGACTCTAGTACAACATGCATTTATTACAAATAACAACATGACGCGAAAAATGGCGTTCGGAAATTTTCGGAGCTCCTCCTGTTTGCTCCCTAGACTCTTGTAACGTTTCCCATTGCTAGGTGACACAACCATTGACACCATCCGGAAAAATGTCACTTTTCAAACGTCGATATTTCGAATACAATTGAATTTAGATATAGAGTATGCTAAATCAGATATGTCTAGAATTTTAAGGAGAATTTAAAAATCCAAAAATATACAGACCATAAGAAAACATTTCCAATGACTTTATACCAACCACGTGAGTTACCCTTATAACAGGCTACGATTATATATTATACTATCACCTGGTTTCTGGACGAAATGGCGAAGGACCAAAATAAAAATTTACGTACGTGGTCGACTATAGTCGACTAAAATTGATCTATTTCTGGAGGGAAAAGAATCAAACAACATATTATTTATTAAAGTAGACTACAAAAATTAGATAATCACCACAATACTGCCGTCGGTAGTTAAAAGGCAGTAAGTGATTTTTTTTCGATTTTGCGATTTTTGCATTTTTACACTAATATGACCCTATTCTATTTAAAAATCTCAAAATTTTTTCCAAAAAAAATATTTTTCTCCGTTTTTCGTAATTTAAAAAAAGGAGCAAGTGACACAACGTCACCATTTAAGAAGTAAAAAGGCAGCAAATGTGCATCTTTAAGTTAAAAGGCGGCATCTGAATCGATTCTTGCGGCTTACCGCCTTTTAACTTCAATTTCTCTACTTACACGAATATTAAAAACGAAGTAATAACGAATTAACGACCATTTTTTGAATCAAAATTTAAAATATCATCTAAAATGACATATACCTAACCAAATATAGTATTTCTAGTTTATATTGACCAAAAAAAAAAATAATCATATATGTCTTGATTAGTGCAGGACAACATCGAAAAGTTGTTGCCACTCTTCTCGAAATTAAGGTTTTGTCACTTACTACGGCCTTTTAACTACCGGCAGCAGTATATTACTAGTTATAATATCTAAAAACATTACTTTTTTGGGGCATTTTTATTAAATTGTGTTACCGCATTATGCTCGTTGCAAAATAAAAACGTTTCTATTATCAATTGCTGCCATATTAAAATTACTATTAATTAGTTTGTTCCTTTTGTGTTTTTCTTATACTTAGTTAAGTTAGCTAATTATTTACAGTCGAATTTATTGAAAATCATAATAATAATGCTAGAAAGGTTTATAGTTTATCGATACATTTTCGTTCCTTTTAAAAAGTTAACATCGTAGATTTATTGTTCAATTTGTTTTATGGTTTTGTATTATTTTGTAAATTTATTAAAAATGTTATTAATAAATAAATAAAAAAATATTGTTTATTTAAGATCTAAATTAGCGGAAAAACAATTTTACCTACTTTTTGATTTAAACATATTTTAGGCTTTAATATTATGAAGTAAACACAGGATATGTATCTCATACACGCAAAACATACATAAGAATAAACCAATAATTATGGGTTTTAAAATATACTTGTGATCACAAAAGTACTCAAAACTTGTAACAATAATATTATTTTTATAAATAATCCATTTTTAATAACAAAATATTACATAAAACTCACCATTTTTATGTTAGAAGTGTACTTGCATCTTAATAGCGGCACTTCAAAGAGTTTGAAGTTAAAAGGCGGCATCTGAACCGATTGTTGCGCCTTACCGCCTTTTAACTTCAACTTCTCTACTTACACTGATATTAAAAACGAAGTAATAAAGAGTTAACGACCATTTTTTGAATCAAAACTTAAAATATTGTCTAAAATGACATATACCTAACCAAATATAGTACTTCCAGTTTATATTGACCAAAAAAAAAGAATCATATATGTCTTGAATAGTGCAGGACAACATCGAAAAGTTATTGCCATTTTTCTCGAAACTAAGGTTTTGTCACTTACTGCCTTTTAACTACCGGCGGCAGAATAGGACTAGTATTGGAAAAGCATGGAACCCAATCCATTAAACTAGGTATTCTAAAGCAAATAGTTCATATTTATGTCTTGATATATCAAATGCACATGCTTTCTTTTGAACGAATTAACTTTACACACACGATATATTGTTGCAGCTGGAACCACAAAGCTTCGTTGTATATTGGTATTTTCCCCTGGGTTTTGTCCTATTATGCTGTCTTTCTAAATGGAGAAAGAAACCCTTCTTCTAATCTTTTGGCTTGTTTTCATTATTTCAGTTCGATAATACACCTTGATGGCCATCCACTGTTTTCGGCCTTGCTAATTATGGACCTTTAATTGCTGATTCGAAGTATTTTGGGCATCTGGAATGCATTTCACCCTTTCTTGGAGGGTTGTGTCTAAAATAAAACAACAGTGATAGATTTTTTACAGATTAGCCGAGTAATTGGAGTTTGGACATGCCGAGTTATAGTTTAAGGTTATTTAGGGATATCTAACACTAATTATAACTTACTTTTTGTACACTTGATGGTCATTCTGTTAATTTTCTCGTTGATTTATACTTGATAATATATTGTTTTGCTTAGGTGATTACGGAATATTTTCATTTTGGGAATGAAACATTGACGTTTGTTAGAAGTATGTCATGTCACTCCGGTTTTAAACCATAGACTACACGACCGGTGGAAATCGCATCGGATCCCTCCGTCGATATCGACTCGAGAACCACTCTAATTCGCGTTGCATTTATTGTAGGATTTCGCTATCATAGGCTTGAATTTGCTGATTATATTGGATGGTATCAATGTTTAGCCCTCTAGGCTTGCATATTGATGCAGTATTCCACGGACTATCCATTATTAAAATTCGATAATATTTCAGCTCGGAGTAGGTTCTAACCTACGCAAGGAAAGTGTTCTATGTTTCATATGGTCTGTCGGGATAATTTTGGCGGTATAAGTGACAGCTTTCTGGACAAGCGCGTGGCCTTCACGGTCGACACGGTTGCCAAGTTAATGCTTTATTTGGCATAATGCTATTAGTGGCGCGTGTTGATTGTAATTTTTGACTGCCGCATAACGCGTGGGTTATATATTCCCACCAAGCATTTAAAAGTAGATTCTAACTGATTTAAATCATTTCGATGATGAGTCGCTTTAGCGCTTGATTTGGCGAATCCGGAAGTATGACATCATAACTTTCTAGTACTTTGTTACAAATAGGGACGCTGTTGGCAACATAGTATGTTGGGCCGGCGCTATGTTAATTCTGCTAGCCTCGTCATTTTCGGAGCAAGCCAATTTAGTCTTTATGTGATCTTGAAGGAACCAGTAGGTTTCAGTGCCGAGCTCTCGAAATTGGGAATTTTCGTTGAGATACTGATATTTAGCGTGAAATATACAGTGCCCTAGTTAGGGGATTATTCAACGAAGCCCTTGAGCAGGATTGTGGTCGTCGATGGTTTCTCGTCTGATGGATGATTGTAGATGAAGGAAGATTTGTAGATTCGACCACCTGCACCCACGTTTGGGGATTTGATGATCGAGAGCTGCCACACACGCTTGAACCCCGTTTAAGATCTAAATGTATGTTGTTTGAGGTTCCGTGCCTGTTTCCTTCATATTTTGGCTTGATCACCGTTCTAATTTGCCCTATTTGTCTCAGGTTTTTTTTTTATTTCCGGACTTTTTAACTTTGGATTCTTGGATTTTTATTTTTGGATTATTGGTTTTTATGGGCCTTCCATTATCCTCTTACGATCCGGTTTCCTTCCTGGGTTTCCAGACTGCATACTAAGACTTCTGCGAACTACTCGCGGTTTCGGAGTATCCATCAAGTTAACTGCGTGACTCGCTGTCTGAATCAAGCCTCAACGCTTACGGAGTGTGTCTTCTCGACCTTAACGCTCCAGTGATTTGACGAACACCTGGATCCTGGATGAACTCACTGTTGGCTTGATAACGTATCAGATAAGTCTTAGTTTAGGATATTATCTAGTATATTTTGGGATTTTTATTTTATTTCATTTTATTGTGTTTTATTTTATTGGTGATTTAGAGTTATATAAATTAAAATTTCGGATAAATTTATTTAATGATCCAAGTGATTAAAAGGGGGTGCTTGGCTACAATATAGCTACCTTCGAGTTATTTGGGAGTAACTGGGATTATTCTCAATAATTAGCATAGGTATACTGGATTATCCAGCTAATCCGGATAGTATTGGCGTGTTATTAATTCATTTCAGCGTAGTCTTGGTCGCGTGTTTTACTTCTTTTCAGCGTCGTATATTAAAAATATTTTTGGAACTGTTCGCATATAAGCATAGCGAATTGACGCGTAATCATATAGCTTTACCTCTGGTACGGATACTATTTAATAGGTGAATATTTTACTCACATTAATCTCTAGTATACTTGAACTAGATGAAAGCTTGAAATTATTTATAATTGCTAGCTCTGCGCACGTTAACTTCTCGCTTATTGATTAGTGTTACTTAGAGTGTAGAAGTAGAAGAAGTTATCATAACTTTGTACCGTATAGGTTGATAGCACCAATCAAGGGCATGCAAACGACACGTGATCACGTCTTCGTAATTGTAGGGCGCCGTAGATATAACATAAAGTACTGCTTAATTTTTAAACCGTTACTTTTAATATTCCATCTTTAGTATATTTATATATTAATTGTCATAGCTACAAATACAAGAAATTATTCTTGTAGCAATTATTTGTCCTTATTTAATTCAAAAGTATAGTCACCAATACGGAATATACACTTGTTATTTTTCTTTAATTGCGGTGGTATTTTTTTATTTGTTTCCCATTCCGAGTTTTCTCAATAGATTACAGCGGGGAGGAGAGCAATTCGTGGTTATTGGTCGAATCTCACTGAAGATCCAACATCAGGGCATGGCGATAAGTTAACCGCGTGGCGCTCAGGCATTATAACTCACCACGACCCTTCTCCACTGTCTAAAAGCTGGGGGCCGCCATTGTTCCTGCATTAAAGGCTGTACCACCGATTGTGAACTTGTAGATTCATGTAAATTAGGTTTGTATTTTTTTTGGAACTGAGCGTTACACATATTGCCAAAGGAAAATTGAGGTAAATCAAAGTAATCGTTATTTTATGCGCGTACTGGCCGCTAACATTTGGACACATAAATTTGGCACCCCGTATTCGTTTAAACCCGAGCCTTGTTGCAAATATGTAGTAATGTGTGACTTTCCACGCAAACCTACCATAGCATTCGAGCCCGTTCATCATTTTAGTTGTGAGACCAACTCATATTACATGGAGAACTTTACATCTCAAGATCTTAACTGGTATCAGCGCTGCGACGTTGTCTATTCCATGGACTGGTTTTAAATTGGGCAGCTATAGAAACGTACCCGAAGGTCAAAATGGGAATTTTTTTTTCCTATTTTGACCTTCGGGTACGTTTCGCATCACCAGGAACTTAAAACTTGCCACAGTTTAGCCGTTCTCCTATAGAAGGTTCATTGACCACTCGCGGACAAAACAATGTTATTTCCCGATCTGTTGATGTCAGGTACACCGACGCATCTTTGCATCACATTTTTCGTTCGCTTCAGGTTTCGTTGGATCGGAGTGGTCGCGGTTAATCAGTTTAATTATTAAATATTTTTTCTCCATAGGTATTTGGTATGTACTGCGCAGAAGAATTCCAGGACAAGCATGATGGATGGAAATTTATTGTATAGAAATAAAAATAAAAGAACTGAATATTGTGGAATTTATGATTTTCTAAAGGGATGCGACGCATCCATGCACGCTACGCCACTGTAGTTTTGGTACTATTGGATTCATATTGAACAAGCTAAATTTATCAGAATCTATGAATAAGCTATTGTTACGTTTTTCCCGTGGGTTCTTAACAGAATTACAACTTTGCTATTTTCAACTAATACTATCTTTATTCACTACCACTGTATACAATTTAACACTCTATACTACTCTTATAACTTTACCACTAACCCATTCAACACTCAATGATTAACTGAACTAACTCTCACATTCGCCTTAGGTCTGCTTTTATCCGTGAACTCTGTCAAGTTTGTTTTGGCCACAACGATGACGAGACGTTACTTTACATTTCAGGTTATGAGGCTTTATGGCTGTGTAAAAAGTCACAGCTTGACCCTTGACGTACGAAGTATAAACAACAATCGCTTGGATGGAAAAACGAGCCTTGGAATGCATTGGATTTTTGGAGCTAACGATCACGATAGAAATGTCGTCTGAAAAATTTGATCTCGGACGAA
>MU182265.1:78058-104174 GCA_016904865.1 Pissodes strobi
AAATCCGGCCAAAAAATGAGAACTAAGAAAAATTGATGATTTGGGTTAGTTTCAGTTAAGTTTAGATCAGTTTGGGTCAGCGATTGTTTAGAATGAATGCAATTTTTTAATAACAAGAAAATCTGCGAAAATATAGTGGGAAACTAACCCTAAATATCAAAGTTTACTTTTTTTGTACATTTTAAAGTGAAAAAAATCCAAAAAATATAGGAACTGTACGATTATTTACAAATTTAATAAAAGAATGATCAGAATTATGAAAAGTGAGGAGAATGGAAAATAACGTAAATTCAGTTGATAATAAGGAAAAAAAATTGCGGTTTGGGCTGGAAATGTATACATTTGAGCGAAGCATATCGGGAAAAGAAGCTGTCTAAGTTAGTTTAGGCTCTGATTTGCGTTAGATGGATAAGTAACTGAAGTATTATATGATGACGACGTTTCAACGTGTTTTGAGGCTTTGTATGAGTATCCAAGGAAATGTGTGAGGAATTAGATGAAATTGAGATAATAAGACTCCGGATACCCAATTGATGGGCCACACCTGCGGAATAGCAAGAATTCAATCGAGAATCGAAAAAGACTTTCTGATTGAACGGAGTAACACCAGCACCATGTGGATATCCATGATTCGAGCTCTTCTGATATCAGATTGTCTTCCTATACTTTGGTCATTTCTTCGCGTTCATCACCTGTCGCAGGTGGAGGATGAACGGACGAAAAGATCGACAAAGAAGAAATAAGAAGAAGAGGAAGACCTGTTCAGATTAAGGTTCGATTTTGATGGTTGGTTAGTTTTTAGGAATTGGAGTGGTTGCATACTAGGAGACTAGGGGGAGAATAATGTTGTACAATCGTCGTGATGGAATTGGAAGGAACAGCAAACTGCAAGTGAGGGGTGGTTCCTATTAAGCCGTCGGAGAGACTATCCACGTAGAAACGCGGCCTAGAAGAATCAAGCTTGTGCAATAAAAATGCATCTAAATTAACAAAAATCCCCTGATGTGACGCGAAATTAGTATTAAAAATCTTTATAAATGTATATAAGGATGATTTTAGGGAGCGAAACTTACATTTTTACTTTGGCATTAGCGCCTTAACCCCATTGTTTTCCAGGTGAATATTGGAAAAGCAATAATTTTACGCAGTTACTGCCCGTCGTTAAATTACATTTGGCGCGGATATTTTACGAGCCATAAATCGATTCGGGAACAAAGCGTGTCGTAAATATTTGGATTCGTTAAGTTCGTCATTATTGTTGATTCTCGCGCTACCGTTTAGCGGTAGTTTTTCGAAATTTATATGAAATTGTTAATAAAAATATATGGCCCAGTGAAATTTGTATCAAAATGAACAACAAGCATTGTAACATACCCAAATTCAAATCAAAGTGATATATTAATTGAATATGTCATAAAACCTCAAACACCATTGATGGTTGGTGAATGTGATATAGAACTTAACAAAGATACATGTAGTTTGGGATAAGCTTAAATTGAATTTATAGTAGATTGAGTATGCATTATAAATATATAATATAATGAAAAAATCGTTTTATTTACTTACAAAGCTACTATGAAAGCACGATTTTAGGTTAGTTTGGGTTAATACGAGATCGTGTTGTTTTAAGGCAAAAATTTGAATATGCAAAAACTGACAATAGATAAAAAAAATACGTTCATTGAAAAATGCCAACATTCGTTTTATTTCCTTACAAAGCTACTATAAAGGCACAATTTTGGTTTAGTCTGGATTAGTACAAGATCATTTTTTGTTTAGGTGAAAGCAAAAATTGTTTTTATGGATGAAATTTGAATATGTAATACGATGAATTGAGATATGCAAAAATGTCTTAGGAAAGTGCGGGTTTCACTTCTCAATAGAACATGAACGACTTTAATAACCATGATACTTTAAAATTGCTATAATAAGCTTAGATTTACAGATTTTAAATTAAAATTCCCGTGAAAAAAAAATTAAAAGTCGCAGACTCTTGTTTGAATCAAAGAAAATTACTTAAAACAAAACTGTGAAATTTTAAAATCTATTTTTGATAAAACTTGAGGGCATAAATTTACATAAAAATCTTTTAATTGACAATTTCAAAAATGAAAAAAATCATAATCTAGTTTTTTATACTGTTACGGCTACGACATACTTGTAGCTGCCCTGGAGAGACGATTTGGAGACCAACATAGAGAACAACTGTATCAGGCACAGGCAAAGTCCCGACATCAGAAGCCTGGTGAACACCTGCAAGAGTTTGAGGCAGTCCAGAATTGATGACACGTTGACGACACTAGCAGGTTCTCATTGGTTCTCAACACTCGATTTCGTATCAAGACTGTTTGTAGAGACGAGCACAAATGAAATCTTAGATTACCTAAAACACAACGATGTTGAGTTTTCTAAATGTGAAAGATCAGAACTAAATTACAACAGAAATATAGTTCCTGCAAGGTTGGAGTGCCTGCTGAATTGAAACCAACTATTTTGAATCCTGATTTCTGGCCTGAGGGTGTGTTAGTCAACAACTTTTTAAACCTGAGAAGTCTAGTGTTCTCCGGACAAATGAAGCAGAACAGACAGATCTAAAGGCTAAGTATGTAATCCTGCATCACAATATACAGTCGATAGGAAACTGCCTCAACCAACTTCAGGTTCTAGTCAATGAACATAGATGCCTTGCATTAGCCGTGTCAGAGCATTGGAAAAATGCAGAGCAAATTCAATATTTTAACTTGCTCAATTATACAGCATATTACTGTCGTGAGGAAAGCATTTATGGAGGTACAGCCATATATGTGCAAAAAGGAATTTCATGGAAAAAAAGAAGTGACCTTTCAAGGTACTCTGTTGAAAAAACTTTTAAATGTGTTCTGCAGTGGAGCTTTTACTTGGTAAACATCATGTTGTTATTTTATCAGTTTATCGATCACCAACTGCAGAATTGGAATTGTTTTTTAATAAAATTTAAATTGTAATTAATAAGCTTGTAAGTGAGGATGTCTTGATATTTTTGGCAAGGGATTTTAATATTAATGTATTAAGTGATGATGTTCACTCGGTAACTTTCTTGTCACTTTTCGGTTCATGATAAGTGGGAGTTCTAAGTCCTGTATCGATAACATCTATACTAACTCTGGTTCATTCTTGTCCAGTTTTCAATGGAAGATGGCGGACGATGACAATCGCCTGCCGGCGTCCGCTCAAAAAGTTTGTGATTTTTGCAGCATTTGTAGTAAAAAATTAAGTAAATGTGTTAAATGTGTAAAATGTGAGAAAGCCTTTCATAGCTATTGTATAACAAAAACTCCAGGATTCATAGTTCGGGCAGTAAAGGAGGTTGTTTGTTATGAATGCAATGATTCAGCAAACATGACAGTCCATGATAAACTGGGACTCTATGCCAAAAACAATGGTCTACTAGGTGCCCTGGTGATGAGCCTCAATGAGGTAAACGACTTACTTCGTGAGAAAATATCCTATTTGGAGGAAAAAATAGGAAAAGCTTCAGGATCTCCCAAAATTGAGGTTAGTTTAATCGAAAACAAACCGATTTCACCCATTCCTTTATTATCCAATGACATCAACAGTTTTGACGTTGACGTCTTTCTCGGAAGTGACACTGACACTGTCATCAACCATGTGGCTGTTCCTAGAGAAGAAGAAGAAGACATTCTGTCTACTACTACATCAGACGGACAGATAAATAGTATGATTAGCAACCAAAACGGACCCGCAAATTCCAAAATCGCAGCGGTACAGGAGACACTATCAAAAAATAATAAACAAAAACAAACGTCGCATAAATCATCTTCGATTCCTTCCTCTGGGAGGAAATCAGGATCTGTTTGGTCTATCCCCAAAAAAATAACGGTTCAAGCTCAGGTACATGACGAACCATCTAAAAAAATTAATAATGTCAACCGAGGTAGTAAAGACGAAGCCGCTGCCGATCTTGACAAAAAGGCACAAAAAGAAGGGATTTCTCATGAGAGTGATGATCAGGGGGAGGGGGAATGGATTGTTCAAACTAGGCGTCGACGTCAAAAGTATCCTGCCACAAAGACTACCAGACCAACCCCAATTAAAGGCTCAAACCTTAATGCTGCCGAGTTGCAGGTGGCTCAGAGCCGATACTGGATATTCCTGTCTGGATTTTCAGCTAATATGGAAAGCGAAGTAATTTTAAGCTTTCTCAAAAAGCACAACCTTGGCAATGATTGTGTATGTGACAAGATGAGGATGAAAGAAACTCGCTGGAGTGCATTCAAACTGGGTGTGCCTATGGACTGTAAAGACAGGATAATGGATTGTGATCTTTGGCCGGTTGGGATCACAATTAACCATTTTGTCAATCTTCAACGCCGAAGGATGACGAGGGAAGCCTCGGCCAGTCTGCCACGGTTAGTTCTGTAAGCTCTAGTCAAACATTAACTCAAAATAATACAAAGAGTTTTAAAATTTTTTATGCTAATTTTCAGTGTTTAAGAAATAAGATTTCTGAGTTTGAGGTATTTCTGGAGGATAAGTTGTTCGACTGCTTATGTGTCAGTGAACACTGGATGGTTCAGGATGAGTTGATAATGACAAAGATAAATAACTTCCGGTTTGTTTCTGGTTTTTGCAGGTCGACATATGGTCATGGTGGTGTTGCGATGTTTGGTCGGGATGGCATGATGGCAATAAATAATATCTCCAATCTTTCACAGGAACTCCACTGCGAAATCAGTGGCATTATCATCAGAGGGATTGATACACAGGTCTTGACTGTTTATAGATCACCAAATGGTGACTTCGAGACTTTCTTAGAGATACTCTCATGTGCCCTAGGTAAACTTGATCCCAATATCAGAATCATTGTGACGGGAGACTTTAATGTTCATTTTTCCACCAATAATAAAAGGGTTACAGATCTTTGCAATATGTTCTTGTCATTTGGTCTGTCACGGACAGTCAATTTTGCTACCCGGCAAGGAGTCTGTCTTGACAATGTGTTTACCAACTTTGTTGCAGGTTTTCAGGTACGGCACTGTGACTTTGCATCATTTTCAGACCATGATGGTATAGTGATTCAATTTGAGACGAGGCCCATGTGCATTAAGTCAAGAATAGTGTACAGACCCATAACTGACTTCGGCCTTTTGCAGCTTTATAACATGATTGAGTCTTGTGATTGGGAATTTGTGTCAGATCAATCCATTGGTCCTGAGAGGAGGTTCGAAATTTTCATGGAGACTATTCAAGAGTCGGTGGACAGGGTGTTTCCATTGAAGACGAGGCTTGGTTCATATGGAGGGCCACGCAGAACAACTATCAATTGGTTCAATGATAATCTCCGTAACATGCGTGATAGGTTGGAAGCTCTTGTGGCCATCAATAAAGCCAACCCACACCTTATCACAAGGGACATGATCAGAGATTATAGGAGATGTTACCGCCATGAAATTTCCCAATCCAAAAAACAAGCCCACGACACTTTTATTAATCAATCATCCAATCCACAGGGAGCAATGTGGCAGATCATCAATGGTAAAAAGCCCAGTTCATCTTCTGAAACCTCCAATACTCTGACGGCAGACTCTCTAAATGATTTCTTTGTTGGTACTGCCGAGGAGGTGATCTCAACCCTCCCTGCCAGATCGGAGTGTTTCTCTCAGTTTTTATTGCATCCTCCCGCAAGAGACGTGACCTTTACATTCAATACTGTAAGCTATAATACTGTAAGAAGTATAATTGATCAAACAAAAAACTCAAAAAGTAAAGATAGCTTTGACATAAATGTTAAAATTGTTAAGTCATTGAAGAATTTAATCATTTACCCTCTGACCAAGATAATGAACTCGTGTGTTACAGCTAACATATTTCCATCCATTTTAAAGACTGCGAAGGTCGTCCCCATTTTTAAGGGTAAGGGCTCTAGGAACGAACCAACATACTATAGACCCATATCCATATTGCCTATATTCTCCAGATTGTTTGAAAAAGTACTTAATCAACAAGTCAAAGAATACTTTGAGACCAACAATTTGTTTTTTCAAAACCAGTTTGGCTTTCGTGTTGGTAGGTCTACTACTCTTGCTACAGACACTTTCACCACTCATGTCCTAGAGGGGTTTGAGAGAGGTTGTGATACTTTTGCTTCATTTTTTGACCTAACAAAAGCGTTTGATTGTGTCTCCCATTCTATTCTATTACAAAAGCTTAAGTTTTACAATTTCCACCCGGATAGCATTAGACTGCTTGAGACATATCTTGATGGTAGAGCCCAATATGTATTTTTCAATGGTCACCAATCAAAAACAAAACAGGTAAAACATGGTGTTCCTCAGGGTTCGGTTCTGGGACCTACCCTTTTTCTTGTTTATGTGAATGATCTTGTCAATGCTGTGCCAGATGTACGGTTGCTTCTCTTTGCTGATGACACAACTATCTACTTCACATATATGCGCACCCTACAGATTGATGGTATTGTCTCTGACATATACAACAGAGTGGAATCTTGGTTTGTGGCTAACGGGTTGTCTCTCAACAGTGCTAAAACTCAAACCATGAACTTTTCCCTGTCACACAGAGCCCCTAAGCCTGTAGAGCCTTTTGTCACTTTTCTCGGAGTCTGTCTTGATCCAGGTTTGGTCTGGGCTGAGCATGTAAACAAGTTGTGTGGTAAGCTTTCTGGTGTTATTTTCCTGATCAGAAATCTCTCGGGATGTGTTTCGGCAAATACATTGCTTCAGTCATATCATGGTTGCTTTGCTTCTCGACTTTCTTATGCACTTTTGGTGTGGGGGCACTCTTCACATGCTGACTTGGTGTTTGGACTGCAGCGTAAGTGCGTGAGAATAATTGCAGGGCTCCAGTATCGGGAATGTTGCAGACAGAGCTTTGTGCAGTTGCACATCATGACTGTACCCTCACTCTATATTTTTCAGTGCCTATGTTACATTAGATCGAACATGAATCAATATCAGTTCCACAGCAATGTACACAATCATCTGACCAGACATCGTGGCAATATT
This sequence comes from Pissodes strobi, assembly GCA_016904865.1. Taxonomy (NCBI): domain Eukaryota; kingdom Metazoa; phylum Arthropoda; class Insecta; order Coleoptera; family Curculionidae; genus Pissodes; species Pissodes strobi. Next base: position 85,081 of record MU182265.1, read on the forward strand.
GTGCGTGGGTTTCGTCGGCTCTCGAGGACCAGGGATGGTACTGGGTATCTGGGCCTGAACTTCTTTAATTCTCTGCCAGCTAGTGTTCGTTTACTGGAACTGAAAGTTTTCAAATCACGAATAAAAAGTTTTCTTTTATCAAGGGCATTCTACTCCTTCCAGGAATACTTTAGCTCAGATCTTGGTGAAGTATAGATGTTTTTTATTTTAATTGTTGTAATGTTGTTTTATTAACAGTTCTTTAACTTTTTAATTTCAAGTGTTTAAGATGCAATGTAGTAATTGTAAGTTTATATGTAGTGTAGTGTTTTATATATATTTTTTTTACATGACTTGTGTGATACTATTTTGTAATTAACATTAATAAATTGATTGATTGATTGATTGATTGATTGACTAAACACGCACATCTCGGATCATACATGTCAGCTAATTTCTTTTGAGTTGAAGGGTTTAACGGGCCCAGACATATTTGATCGAAGGGTTTTTAATCGGCAAGGTAAGCAGCACTTTAAATATTTGTTGTGTGAACAGGATTGGCAACTGCTGTTTGAGGTTGATGTTATGGATGTGAATGCATTTTTGACTGCTGTTTTTCTGTTAGAAGGATTAGGGTTCCTGGTAGAAATGGAAGGGCGTACTATAATTCACCAAAGGTGATTGAATGTAAAGATCAACTTGATTTATTGTTGGACTTAAGTAAAGCTGCCGACCGGTACATAGACGCTTATAGGGCAGCCAAGCGTGGGTATAACAATGTCTTGCAGGAATCAAGAAAAGAATTTTATTCTAAGAAAATCATTAATAGCAATAATAAATCTAAGTGGTCCTGGCAGGTTATGCGGGACATAACTGGTAAATCTACGGGAGATAATGAAATTGGCATTCCGGGTGCACCACATCAGGTATGTGATACCCTTAATAATTATATGGTTAATGCTAGTGCTGGCAACCGAAGACGGTTTTTCGGATAGTCGGTTAACCGGTTTCGGATAATCCGCGGTTTTTCAAAAAACCGAAACCGGTTAACCGGATACTCGGTTAACCGATTACGCGATTTCTCGTTTAACCGGTTAATCGATTAACCGAATAACCGGTTTCTCGGCTAACCGATTAATCGATTATTCGATTATCTAGTTACATGGCACTGGGCCACCGGGTTCTCAAGTAATGGTAAAAAAGATAGAAAGTAAAGTAAAAACTGGGTATTTGGAATGGTAACATACCACATACCTACTGGACGGAGATTATATTTGGAAATGCTTTTAGAGGGCGATTGAAAAATAATATCTACCTTTAATAGAATACCTTTATATTTATTTAAGTTTTAAAAAATTGTAATATTTTTTCTGCTCAGAATTTATATCGATTGTAATTTGTAATAAACAATATTTTTAATTTAATTATTACCTTGGGGTTTATTTCAATAACGACCAAAAACTGGAATAAACTTGGTTTACTAGAATTTAATGATTGTGCCCTAATCGGCAGGGAAACTGAACTAATGGAAGTATGCTTAAGAACAAATTATAAATTATGTTTAGCCTATGATGACTGTGTATTAACCGATTAACCGGTTATCCGATTAACCGGCTATCCGATTAACCGGTTAACCGGTTATCCGGATACCCGGTTTTCACTATTATTCGAATACCCGGTTTTATCCGAAACCGGTTTTTAAGAAAACCGAATAACCGGTTTCAACTTTGCACGGTTTTTGCCAGCACTAGTTAATGCGGCTTCTCAGTTGGTTAATGGTTTGCATGTACATGGAGGGAACCATGTTTCAAGGACCTTGTATAAATGTATGTTTGTGTATCCAGTTAGTTATCTAGAAATGTTTAACATCATCAACGAATTAAAAAATAAAAAGTTCAGGGTTAGATGAGATTTCAACAAATAATACTGTTAGGGAATGCAGGGACGAACTAATCCCTCCTCTTTGCTATATTATTAACAATTCTTTCAGTGTAGGTGTTTTTCCCGATAATATGAAATCAGCTTTAGTTAAACCTCTTTTTAAGAAAGGAGACCTCTTGCTGAAAATTATTGACCTATAAGTCTGTTACCATCTTTTTCAAGGATCTTTGAAAAGACAATGCATTCCCGTCTTGTGAATTTTTTTAAGTCTTAAAATTTAATAAGCCCTAGTCTGCATGGCTTTTTGGAGGGAAAATGTATAAACACTGCTGTATATGGTTTTGTGCGTGCGATAGTGTCTGGCTTTGAAAGAGGTGAACTTGCACTGGGCTCCTTTCTGGACCCATCAAAGGCTTTTGACAGCTTAGATCACTCAATTCTCCTTAGCAAGCTTGAACACTATGGAGTGAGGCCCCCTCACCCCCTCTGGCGTGGATCCGGTCGTATCTACAGAATCTTACACAAAGGGTTGTTGTTCATAGAGATGGTCGTAACTACTACTCTCGGGACTTATTGCTTTCCATGGGTGTACCACAGGGTAGTGTGCTTAGTCCTTTGTTTTTTCTGTGCTACATGAATGACTTGGGCTCCTGTGTGTCAGGTTTGGTGGCTGGGAAGGCAGAGCTTGAGATTGGTGGGAAGATGGTTTGAGGAGAGCAACCTTATACTAAATGCAGAGAAATCGTCCTTTGTTGTATTTAGAACTGAGCGCTCATCAGCTCAGTGTCCTGGGCATTCTGATTTGCTGTCTAAGGAAGTGACTTTCTCAAATGAGGCTAAATTTTTAGGTTTATATATTGATTGTCATCTTAATTGGAGGTAGGAAATTAAATATGTTGTAGGAAAACTTAATAAATGTTGCTATTTATTGCGAGTCCTAAAAAACTATTTGGACATCAAAACATTACTTATTACCTATCATGCCAATTTTGAGGCTGTAGTTAGATTTGGAGTTGTTTTTGGGGCAATTCTGTTAGTGTTGAAAGGGCTTTTCTAATTCAAAAGAGAGCATTTCGTGTGATTCTGGGCATGAACTGTGCGGAAGCTGGTACGGGAGTCTTGCAGGTGTGTTTTCCGGAAGCATGGTTTGCTTACAGTAACTGGGCTGCATATTTTCGAGTGTGTAATATTCTTGCAGAGGAATAAATCATTATCTAATAAAAACATGCCAAAACATAACCTTGACACCAGGTCACTTGGTTTCAACTTTCCACAGCATAGACTTGCACTCTCGGAACGAAGCCCAGTGTACTCTTGTTTAAAATATTTTAATAAATTGCCGAATAACTTAAAGTAAATTTTAAGCTCATCATGCTTTAGGAGGGCTCTCCTATCCTGGCGTATGTTGTCGGGTTGGAGCCCTATACAGTTGTCGAGTTTCTTTCGTCATCTCAAGATTAGGAAATAATGCATTTATGTTGGTTAAGTCTCTTGCCTTGTTAGTGTTTAAGAGATTTGTGTTTATAAATGTACATTTTTCGTTTCTAATTTTTGATAGTGTGTTTTATACTTTGAATGTATCAAAAATGTGATTTTTTTTTCATTGTCTAGGTTATAGGTTAGTATTTAAGTATACTTGTGACGCCATTTATTGAAGTGCACTTTTTTATGATGTACCTTTATAAATAAAGAGATTTTTGACATTGACTTTAATTTAAAGAGTGGTTATTGGCAAGTATAGGCATTGACGAACAGGATAAGGAAAAGACTGCTTTCTCTACCGGAAGTAGTTTTAATCAGTTTAAAGTCATACCCTTTGGACTCCCGCTACTTTTGACCGTCAAATAATGATAACAAGTACATTTTATTGGCAATTGACTACTTCAGTAAATGGCCTGAGAGATTTGCGATCCCCAATCAAGAAGCTGTTACCTTAGCAGAGGTCCTCGTAAATAACCTATTCAGCAGATTTGATGTTCCGTTAGAGCTGCACTCAGTTCAAGGACGCAACTTCGATTTCAAAGTTTTCCAGAAAGTCTGTAATTTAAACATCCATAAAATACGGATTACAGCCTTACATCCACAATCAGACGGCATGGTTGAGAGGTTTAACAAGACTATTGAAGAATATTTGTCAAAGGCCGTAGATGAAAATCAGACGAATTGGGGTCAACACATACCACTATTTTTGATAGCGTATAGATCAACAGTCCATGACACGACAGGACTAACACCAGCCATGGTTTTATTTGAAAGAGAACTCCGTTTACCCTGAGACTTACTATTCGGAACGCTAGAGAACCAGGTTATAGAAAATCAAGACTACGCGGACTCCCTTAAGAAAAAATTACTATACATCCATGAATTAGTCAAAGAAAACACAAAAAAAGCCAGTGACCGAATGAAGACATGATATTGTTACGTTTTTCCCGTAGGTTCTTAACAGAATTACAACTTTGCTATTTTCAACTAATATTCTCTGTATTCACTACCACTGTATACAATTTAACACTCTATACTACTCTTATAACTTTACCACTAATATATATTCAACACTCAATGATTAACTGAACTAACTCTAACTCACATTCGCCTTAGGTCTGCTTATATATAATCTCAAATCTATCACGAATATTCGGGAAGTATTCCGAGGCCACTCTATATGATCTCGACGAGGCCATCGAGATAATTCCAGCGATCCTGAAACTTCGTGACCGGCCGGGCGATGACGCATACAGACACAGAAGCAAGCGGCACGGCGGCGGCAGCTAGTTCTATAGGGTAGCACAAAAACGTTAGGACGGTTGTTAGTCGTGATATTGCCTCCCTCTTAAACCTGATCGTCCCGATCAGATACTTCATGTCCGTGATATGCTTTCAGCCTGTCGAGGTGGACTACTTTCAGTTTGCTTCTGGGGCTACGCTGAATTCTATACACTACGTCATTAATTCTTTTGATTACTGTATAGGGCCCTTCCCATACTGGCGTAAGCTTCGGAGATCTTCCTTTCTTCCTTTGCGGATTATATAACCAGACTTTATCGTTCATCTGAAATCCCATAGAATTAGCTTTGAGATCATATCGTGTCTTCATTCGGTCGCTGGCTTTCTCCGTGTTTTCTCTGACTAATTCATGGACGTATAGTAACTTTTCCTTAAGGGAGTCTGCGTAGTCTTGAATTTCCATATACTGGTTGTCTGGCGTTCCGAATAATAGGTCACAGGGCAAACGGAGTTCTCTTCCAAATAAAACCATGGCTGTTGTTAGTCCTGTCGTGTCATGGACTGCTGATCTATAGGCCATTAAAAATAGTGGTATGTGTTGGTCCCAATCCTTCTGATGTTCATCTACGACCTTTGACAAATGTTCTTCAATGGTCTTGTTAAACCTCTCAACCATGCCGTCTGATTGTGGATGTAAGGCGGTAGTCCGTGTTTTATGGATGTTGAGTAAATCACAGACTTTCTGGAAAACCTTGGATTCGAAGTTGCGTCCTTGATCTGAGTGCAACTCTAACGGAACACTAAATCTGCTGAATAAGTTATTCACAAGGACATCTGCTATGGTAACAACTTCTTGATTGGGGATCGCAAATACTTCAGGCCATTTACTGAAGTAGTCAACTGCCACTAAAATGTACTTGTTACCATTACTTGTTTCTGGAAAAGGGCCAGCTACGTCAATGGCGATACGTTCAAACGGTAGGCCCACATTATACTGTTTCATTTTACCCCTAGCTCTTGTTTTGGGTCTTTGGCTTGCGGCACAGGTTGAGCACTGCCGACACCACGATTTCACATCCTGGCAGTAGTTGACCCAGTAAAATCTGTCGCGAATCTTGTCAATCGTTTTGTTCACTCCGAGATGAGCACCAGACTTTCCATTATGAACTTCTTCCAGAACTTCCGATATCTTCCTCCTTGGTACCACTAACTGTGTTACTTTTCCATCGGCGCTTTCCCAGACTCGTTTAAGAAGTCCATTTTCCACCACCAGGGAGTCCCACTGAGCCCACAGAGTTTTAAAAGCAAGTCCTTTAGTTGATATCTCGCTCCAGCTTGGTCCTGGTTGATGTTCTTCTTTAGCTCTTAGCAATAGTGCTATTTCACTATCTTCAAGCTGATCCTTTTTAAGTTGCTCTGTGGTCCACTGCTGATCAACGTCAAATTTCGTTTGCCTAATAGGAGTAATTCCTTCTCGTTGATCTATTCTTTGGCAATGTTTACAATTATCCGCGCATGGTCTTCTGGATAAAGCATCTGCATTATTATGCAATCTCCCTGCCCTGTGCTTAACCTTAAAGTTATATTCCTGTAACTTTTCAAGCCACCTGGCTACCTGTCCTTCAGGCTGTTTCATATCCAAAAGCCATTTAAGTGCTGCATGATCAGTCCTTATCAGGAATTCTTGCCCATATAGATATTGATGGAAATGCTCAACAGACCGTACTATTGCTAAACGCTCTTTTCGGGTTACACAGTAGTTACGTTCAGGTTTCAAAAGTGTTCGACTGTAGTATTCGATAACTCGTTCTTCTCCTGCTTGTACTTGCGATAAAACTGCTCCGATGCTGGTGTTGCTTGCATCTGTGTCCAATACAAATATACCCTTTTGTTCCGGATATCGCAATATTGGACTAGAACATAGAGCCGTTTTAAATTTCCTGAACGCAGAATCACAGTTATAATACCAGTTATAATTTGCTCGTTCTTCAGTGAGATTATGTAGAGGTGCAGCTTTTCAATTTAATAGCGAATCAACTGAAGAGGACAAAAGTCAAGAGACTGATAATTTTTTAGGTACGATGATGTTAATGGAGCCGTTCATTTAGCGAATGTGGCAAATTTTAGAAATAGTGATATACTGTATGTTAATATCTGTAGCGCACCTGCCCGCATGCCTGATGTTGAAGCAAATCTAGTATCACAAAATCCTGCATTTATATTGTTAAGCGAGAGTCGAACTACTGACGATGTTTTAGATTCAGAAATTTCCATAAAGAATTATAACCTTGTAAGATGTAATTCATCATCAAGGCATACGGGTGGAGTTCTTTTATACATTAGACAGGGAATTACTTACAAAAATGAAAAAAATTACATCTTAGATAAGCATTTTTGGTTGAATGTAATATCGGTGCAATACTCTAATTATTCTTTGTTTCTTGGAGTTTTGTATAGGTCGCCAAGCTCTAGCAGGGCAATATTTATTGATAACTTTGAGAGTATTTGTGACGATTTATTTGACAGTAGCAGGAAATGTTTAATAATGGGAGATTTTAAAATTGATTATAGTAGTGATGATTTTTATTGTAGAAAGATAAGAAATATGTTTAATTGTCTTGGCACTAAGCAACATGTCCTGGATTACACTAGAATCACAAATGACAATCAATCGATAATTGATTATGTTATTTCAAATTTTGACGAGATTGATGTCAATGTTCACCATACTCCGAAAATATCGGATCACTCTATATTATCAGTTAATTTTTATAACAACAAAAAAATAATAAAAAATAAAAAACGTATTATTTACCGAAATTTAAACGAATCAAACATACATAAAATTAATTTGGAATTAATTGACTGTAATTTTTTACTCAGTAGCAATAGTGTTATCGATATTTACAGGAATCTTATTGAAAATGTAGAATACGTCACAAATAAGATAGCACCTAACAAAGAGTACAAATGCACACATGACAGTTTGCCATACTATGATTGCATATTACGGAATAAGGCTAAGGATAGGGATATAGCGTATAGGGAATTTAAACAAAACAGAAATGAGAACAATTGGAATGACTACAAAAAAGTTAGAAATGAATATGTTAACTTACTTAAACAGAAAAAAGAACAATACTATTATGAAAAAATAGATCTAAATAAAAAAGACCCTCGTAAAATGTGGAAAACACTCAAAGCATTAGTAAACTCAAAAGATCATTCAGAAAATCAATTTGTTAATGGAATTGAATTTGAGACAGATAAGGGATTAGAAATTGTTAAGGATAAAAAATATATGGCTGATTTATTTAATAAATACTTTACCGAAAGTGTGAAAGAAATAGTTCACTCTATAAAACAGGGTCCAGATCTGCAGCTTCAGACAGCTTACCCATGTAAATTCTCAAAATTTCAAGTGATTACTTTGTGTGAGCTTAACGAAGTTGTTAATGAAATGAAGGTTAAGACAGGTTTTGAAGTTTTAGATGTTCGGTTTTTGAAGTCAATTTTTGGGGTCATCGGCCATGTTGTTTTGCATTTCATTAATACATCGCTTCAATCAGGAATATTTCCTGAAGAGTTAAGAAAATCTGTCGTTGTTCCAATACCTAAGATCTCGAATACCACAAAGTGTTGTGAATTTAGGCCAATCAACATGTTACCGTGTATAGAGAAAGTTCTAGAGTTGTGTGTTTACAAACAGTTGATGGAATATCTTAATGTTAATAATATTCTTACCTTAAATCAATCGGGATTCAGACCGGGACATTCATGTGAATCAGCTTTACAGTTGACAATCTCCAAATGGTTAAGAGAGACAGATCAAGGGAAATATGTAATGGTTGTATTTTTAGATTTAAGACGCGCTTTCGAAACAATTGATCGGTCTATTCTATTAAAGAAACTAAAAAATATAGGTCTTGAAAGCACTGTGATAAAGTTTTTTGAATGTTACTTGTCAGAATGGAAACAAGCTGTAAAGATTGATGACATTTTCTCTGATGAAATAAATAATGGTTTAGGTGTCCCACAGGGGACTGTGCTAGGTCCCCTGCTCTTTCTCATATATATAAATGATATTGTTTCTACAAATCCTAATGATTTTACAAAGTTATTTGCAGATGACGCACTTTTTTCCATTGCTGATAAAAATCTTGACGTAGCAATCAGTAAAATGAACAACTTACTAAAAACAGTAAATTCTTACTTTTGTACCAATAAATTAAAATTAAATATAACAAAGACAAAAGCTATGATATTAACAACTCCCCAAAAATATAAAAATATGAATCTTGATCAACACACACTTAGTATAGATGATCAAAAAATAGAGTTTGTTTCTCAGTTTAAATACTTGGGATTTATGATTGACGGGTTTTTGAATTTCAGCTCACACTTTATTTATGTCTATAAAAAAATTTGTAAGAAACTTTATTTTTTTTCGAGAATATCAAAATGCATTTCTCAGTACAGTAGAATAACTATCTACAATGCAATAATACAACCTCATTTTGATTATTGCAGTACCTTACTATACACAGTAGATTTGAACAAGAAACAAGCTCTGCAGAAATTGCAAAATAGAGGAATGCGCATTATTTTAAGATGCAGCAGATACACAAGTATTAGATTTATGCATGAATTGTTACAGTGGTGCCCTGTTGATGCTAGAATGTTTGTAAATACAATGATTTTTATCTTTAAAATTGTAAAAAAACTGCTACCTCCATATTTTGAAGAGTTTATAATATATAACGATCAGATTCATAATTACCCCACAAGGTCAGCTAATCATTTTCATGTTCAAAGAGTTAACTATAAAAAAACCAGAAAATCAATTTTCAATGATGGCTTGAGTAAATATAACTCTCTAGGTATCGAAATTAAACAGTCCAGAACTGTGGCTGAATTCAAAAGAAAATTACTCGCCTCCTTAAATACCTGTTAGTGTTCTGTTTGGTATTGTGCGTTGTGTATTATTAATTATTAATAGCCTTTTTTAGTATTTGTGGCATGTCGTTTTTATGTAGATTAATTGTATTAGGTGATTCCTAAATAAAGATTGATTGATTGATTGATTGATTTTCCAAAAATTATCTGCTCGGTATTTTCGCTTATTCTGCCAGTACATGCCGCCACTACTTTAGTCGGTGTGCCATCGTCTGCTTTGTTAAGTATGAACTCTTCGGTGCCAAACTTCAGAAGATTAAGCTTGTTGTCAAAAGAGAATCCATGTTGACCGATGAGATCCATCCCCAAAATAAATTCGTCTTCGATGTCGGCGACTAACACTGTGTGGTGTAATTTAATTCGTCCCAGTTGAAGTTCGATATCCATTTCCCCAAGTACTTCAGCTGTCTCACCGGTAACTGTACGTAAAACTACATTCTTTGATATGGGTAGAACTTCTACTCTATTTACCCTGTTGGGCCTTATCAAAGATACCGCCGCACCAGTGTCAACAGTAATTGTTATGGTTCTTCCGTTGATCTTTCCTTTAACAGTTAGACTGTCGGCGGCTTTTCCTAGGCTTTTTATGGAGACGATCCTGGGGGCTTTATCTTCCTTAACCCACACCCGTCCCGCAATGTTGACTAATTGAAGTTTTCCTGATTTGACTTGGAGGCCCTAGCGTCTCTGGATGGAGATCTAGACCGTAGTTGTACTCGGCAGTCTCTTTTGAAATGCCCAGTTCTGCCACAATCTATAGCACTGACTTGATGTATTTCGGTTACGTGGCCTATCTTCAATTGGCTCCCGGAATCTACTTGTGGCCTGAAGAACTTCCGTTAAGTTCTTCAAAGTTTCGCCCATCTCAGTTAATTCACAGCTGTTTGTCGGCTTTTTTTCTTGATCTTGTAAAATTTTCTGAAGCCGGTCCTGTTCTGCTTGCCTTTTGTCTTCTTGATCTTGTAAAATCTTCTGAAGCCGGTCCTGTTCTGCTTGCCTTTTGTCTTCTTGATCTTGAAAAATTTTCTGAAGCCGGTCCTGTTCTATTTGCTTTTTACGTTCATCCTCTTCCCGATCCGCTCGCCTCTCAGCATTTAAATTATCCATAAAATCGGCCAACATTTTATTTATTTGTCCCATTTCTGCCGCTTGTTGCCTCGTATTGACCATAGAATTTTATAAAATTTTCACAGAATCCACCAATCAAACGGTCTCGTTGATTTACTTGTACCCTTTTCTTTCCTCGAAAAATACTTCACAAGTCCGGTCCTTTCACAATCCAACTTCTGACACCAAATGTTACGTTTTTCCCGTGGGTTCTTAATAGAATTACAACTTTGCTATTTTCAACTAATATTCTCTTTATTCACTACCACTGTATACAATTTAACACTCTATACTGCTCTTATAACTTTACAAGTAATATCTATTCAACACTCAATGATTAACTGAACTAACTCTAACTAACATTCGCCTTAGGTCTGCTTATATATAATCTCAAATCTATCACGAATATTCGGGAAGTATTCCGAGGCCACTCTATATGATCTCGACGAGGCCATCGAGATAATTCCAGCGATCCTGAAACTTCGCGACCGGCCGGGCGTTGACGCATACAGACACAGAAGCAAGCGGCACGGCGGCGGCGGCTAGTTCTATAGGGTAGCACAAAAACGTTCGGACGGTTGTTAGTCGTGACAATATGATCTCAATGATAATTCTATAGGACTGCAGATGAACGATTAGACAGACTCTGGTTATGTAATCCGCAAAGAAAGAAAGGAGGATCTCCCAAGCTAACGCCAGCATGGAAAGGACCCTATACAGTCATCAAACCTTATGACGTAGTGTATAGAATTCAATGTAGCCCCAGAAGCAAACTGAAATTTGTCCACCTCGACAGGCTCAAAGCATATCACGGACATGAAGTAGCTGATCTGATTGAGAGGGAGACATATTGTCACGACTAGCAACCATCCGAATGTTTTTGTGCTATCCTTTAGAACTAGCCTTGACGCGTCTACGTTATTTCGTATGTCATCTCCGGCCGAGAAAATTCGAGAGCTGTCGTATGCGGTGGTCGAGAATAATATAGAGAGGCATCGCTTTGTCCAGAGTACTCGCGTGATATTTAAGACTGCATATAAATAGCGGGCAAAGCGCGACTTGAGTTAGTTAATCATTGTGTTCAGAATTGTAAAGATTTAATAGTTGTAAAGTTATAAGAGTAGTCTAGTGTGCTTAATTGTATAGAGTGATAAAGAATAAAGAGAGTATTATTGCAAAATAATAAAAGTTGTGATTTCGTTCAGAACCCACGGGAAAAATGTAACAATATCGTTTGGTATTCATTTATTGGCTTAACTCAACACTAATCTCGTCATTAGCATATACTGGCTAAATTTTGCGTTTATCTTTACGCTTAGTATAAACGGGCCTTAATTTAATATATTATAATGAACCATTGTCGTGGTTTACGTAAAATCGCTGTTTGTTATAGACGCGCGTTATTCTATCGTCGGTGGACGAAAAATCGACAGTTTACACGATGAATAATGTTTATCGAACCGTGTTACACGGTATACGTGATGGATTTCGGTCGATTTATATTCTTTAAACGTCAATAAACCGGTTCTATTTACTCTTCCGAGAAACATTTCATATTATAGACGTGTGGTTGTTATTGGCTTTTGCCGAATTTTTATAAAAATAAAATTCAAATTTCCCTACTGCTCACACGTCAGGTTTTTAAACTATTTTTAAGGCATCTACAATAAATTTTTTAAAATCAATTTTTAAGATTTTAAAGGTGGCAGGTATGTAAAGCACGATACTGATTTTTATTTCAATTATTTAGATATTAATATCGCTTTGTTGCACACTTTTGTTGTGCGGCCTTAAGCACACACCGGTTTTTTTTTTGCTCTGGTTTGTCATCTACGTGTAACCCATCGAAAGTTCTTGAAATTTTTAATCAAGTTGGATTTATAGATTTACATAACATAAGCATAGCATAGCATAAGCACATAACGAATAAATGGTCAGTTTATAAATAGGCTTGTGTTATGTTGCGTCTGAACCGTAAAGCGAAAATACTAACCTTACAAATTTCATAATTTTGTTTAAATTTTTCAGAGAAGTATATTATAGAATCTTATTAATTTATAAATCCTTACAATTTCCAAAATAAAAAGCATACAAAAAGCCAAGTTGTAGTGCATACTGTGTTGGAAAAGTTTTTCGTAAGTCCTGTGCCCTAAGAGATTGGCTCGGCAAAATAAAGGTGATCGATAAAACGCGAGTTGTTTGCACACTCCATGAAGACTCCATAACCTCAACAACTGAAGCCTTAAATATAGAGAATGGGCTCTTAAAAGACTTAGTGGAGGAACTTAAAAGCAAGAATTATCTCTTGAATGATAGTAATTCCTTGCTGAAGGACAAGCTTCGCCTTATGAAAGAAAATTCGATGACAAAGGAATCTGTAATCAGTGGAAGAAATTCACCCAAAAAAAAATAACAAAAGCCAGGACCAGGAAATTGTTGACGTTGACGTTGAAAGCGGATCGATTGTCGATGACGTTTTTGTTTTTGATGGATCGGCTGGTTCGCCCAACCCCAACCAATGTTGCCAAATAACCAGTCCGTCCGTAAGTAATCAAAGACGGCAAATGTCCGATAGCGGCGACCCTAGACACCCAGAAAACTCGAAAAAGGTTAAGGTTACCAATAACAAAAATACAACAACAAAACTCGACACCGAATCGGCGTCAAAATTTTCCCCAGGGTCCTCTAAAAAGTCCACCGAGCGGGGAACTGTGGTACCGGTGAAGGACAAATCTAATGTCAATAAACCAACGGAAGAGGCCAATAATAACAAAGGACCAATATCTGTTGAACCGGAAACTATCCAGGAAGTAGGAGAGCCTTGGATCTTGGTCAAGAACAAGAAAAAAGGCAAAAATTCTCATTCTTTTCCACCCCGTCCTACGCCAAAAATACGTACTAATACTAATGAGTCAACATTGAAAATGGCCCAAGTTTGCAAAATAAAAAGACTCTGGTTATATGTATCAGGTTTTGAACCAAGTACTAGAGAACTTGCTATCATTGAGTTCCTCAACAGTTATAGTTTGGGTGAAAATTGTATTTGTAACAAAATGTCTACTACAAATGCAAAAGTAAAAAGTTCCTTCAGACTGGGCGTACCGGAGGATAAGCATCATGAAGTAATGGCATCTGAGCTGTGGCCGGAAGGCAACTTGATCAACCATTTTCAGAATTTACAGAGGAACCAGGGTTCCACAAGGAGACAAATAAACAAGCCAACATAATCCGCTTGTTTCATATTAATATTCAATCAGTCCGGCAGAAAATGAATGAACTAGAAGCTTTCATTGAGGATTTGAATACTGACATTATTTGCCTCAGTGAACATTGGCTATGTGAATCTGAAGTGCAGGGGCTTCAGCTAGCCAAACATAAATTGGCCACCTCTATCTGCCGAAAAGATCATCGAGGAGGAGGCGCTGCAATTTTGCTTAATAAAAATTATGATTTTACAGTTGTAAATTAAATCAATGCTATGTCGGTTGAAATGTCAATTGAAATATGTTGTATATATTTAAAGAAACTTAAACTTTATATAATATCACTTTACCGATCACTATCTGGTTCATTTCAGGTATTCTTGGATGCTGTTGAGGGGGCTCTCGGCTTTGTCCGGGGAGACGGTCATGTCCTTATGGCGGGAGATTTTAATGTTTATTTTGGCAGTGAATCGGAAAATAGTAAGGCTCTCTGTAGTCTTATTAACTCTTTTGGTCTGGTTCAGACGATTAATGTACCAACTCGTCAGAGTCGTTGCCTTGACAATGTTTTCTCTAGTCTGGAGGAAAAGAACTACTGGGTCTCGGTGGTTGACTCTGCTCTATCTGATCATCTTGGTCAACTTGTGAAATTCCAACTACCTCATAAAGAAAGGTAAGCCTGCATATTCTAAGACAGTCTGTAGACCAATTTCAATGGAAGGTAAAAATGGCCTTTTATTCATTTGTCGAACAATTGGATTGGGAATTTCTTTCAAGGATGAAAAATTTACTCTCCTTCAAGACTCCTTGACGGAGGCATTTCTTGCTTCTTTTCCAGAGAGAACCTACCATAAAAGGAACGATCAGAATCGCACTATTAATTGGTTTACTGATGAGGTAAGATCAATGAGGGAAGTTCTTAATTTTTTGAAGGATTTATATAACCAAACTCCTTCTGATGCTCTAAAAATCCAAATAAATGAATATAAAAAGGTATCATTCTGTTCTTAAAAAAGCCAAAATTGCTTCCAATGACAACCTCATTAGCAACTCTACAAACCCAATTAAATGTATGTGGAATATCATTAATGGGTATCGTGGAGTTATAAATGATAGTCCAAAATATGATGTTTCACCTGATGATTTTAATAACTTCTTTGTCAACATAGCTCCTGATTTGCAAAGTCAATTGAATGGTTCTAATCTTGATCCAGTTGATTTTCTGAACATACAGCAGATGGAAGAGTTCACTTTTGGCGAGGCTAGTTTCAATGACATACGAGACATTATTACCAATCTAAAGAATAAAAAAAGCAGGGATCTCTTTGGCCTGACCACTGAGCTCATAAAGAGCATCAAAAACCTTATTCTTATACCCCTAACAACACTCATCAATTCCTGCTTCAGAGCAGGTGTTTTCCCGTCAGTCCTTAAGAGAGCCATGTTGGTAACAATTCATAAAAAGGGTGCTACAACTGATCCTAGTAACTTTAGACCTATTTCATTACTTCCTGTTTTGTCAAAGGTTTTCGAGAAGTTTATGGCCTTTCGTATAGTTAATTTCTTAGAGGCTCACAATCTACTAAAACCCCAACAGTTTGGCTTTAGGAAGGGAGGTAGTACAACTTTGGCAGTTTTGAATCTTGTGTCGCAAATTCAGGAGGTGTGTGAGGGTAGGGGATACTTGTCGGCTGCATGTTGTGATTTAAGCAAAACCTTCGATTGTGTTCCCCATGACCTGCTCTTACAAAAACTGTGTAAATACAAATTTGATGAAATCTGTGTACATCTTATATCTAGTTATCTATCCGGCCGATTCCAGGTTGTGAATGTTGGTGGTATGAGGTCGTCAGAGAGAGAGGTAAAGGTAGGGGTGCCACAGGGCTCAATACTGGGCCCTCTATTATTTCTAATTTACATCAATGATTTGCCTGATATTGACCGCATTAACAAATATACACTCTTTGCGGATGATACCACCATATCCAGCACTGGTCTAGAGGTTGATGTAGCAGATGCAGCCTCAAGTGAGGCACTTAATACTGCAATGGATTGGTTCACAGCAAACCGGCTGTTTTTGAATGTCCAAAAAACCCAGAAAATTATATTTTCTATGAGACAGCTTCCTACTGAGTGTGAAGGTGTGTATGTGGAGTTCCTTGGGGTGCACCCGGATGCAAGCCTGCAATGGGGGTTTCATACTGACTGCATTTCAGCTAAGTTAAGCTCTAACATATTTCTTTTGCATAGGCTCTCTGATAATGTTTCTAGTTCAATTCTATTGCAGGCTTATTTCTCTCTTTGCCATTCTCACATTGCGTATGCCATATTAATTTGGGGACATGCACCTGGAGCCATAAATGTTTTTCGAGTACAGAGAAGCGCAGTAAGGGTTGTAGGGGGTTTACAGTACAGAGAGGATTGCTATTCTGCATTTATTTGTCTCTCTTCGGATATTAACGTTACCGTCTATTTTCATTTTAGAGTGCCTGTTATTTGTGCATACTAGGCTTAACCAACTAGTTAGACATTCCGACTTGCATAATCATGACACTCGCAGGAGACATGACTTGGTGTCCACTTACAGACGTCTTGAGAGGTGTAGGGATGGTCCCGGCTGTTTGTCTCTGATTTTTTATAATAAGCTTCCCCAAGTTGTCAGGGAACTCCCCCTTGCAGCATTCAAGAGGACAGTAAAAAAGTTTCTTATCAGCAGAGCTTTCTATAGCATTGACGAATAATTAAATTTTAATTTTGATGTGTCATTTTTTTTAACTTTATTGCCTAATTTTTATATTTAGTCCAGTCCAGTTATGTTATGCTAGTTATATATTTTACTTGTTCTCAAATTTTAACTCTTTTGAATGTTTGTCAACTGTTTTAGTTGTAAGTTTTAGTAATTTTTTTTTTACTGACGTGTATAAATACTCTTTTGTATATTGGCACTAATAAGCAAATGAAATGAAATGAAATTCTGTGTTTTCATTGGTCGAACATAATAAGCACATAGCATAAGAAGTTGAATGTTGGTTAACTTCTTATGTCATGCTTATGTGGTGTCTTATGTTATGTAGATCTATAAATTAGCTGACTTAAATTTAAATGTTTAACTTCTTATGCTTATGTTATGTCAATCTATAAATCCATCTTCATTCCGTAAGTATAAGCACCGGATAGAGATTTTTTTCAGACGTTACTGAAAAGTTTCTTTGCAGAACATTTTTCTAATTTAGGAGCCAATACCTAAGTGTTCCTATTTTAAAATTTTACAAAATTATCAGCTTCTTTCTACAGGGTTAATTTTACATTGAAATATCCCGGCAGCATAATGCAGTAACAGCACCCGCGCTAGCTTCTCGCCATAAAGCGACTGTGATATACCTAAATGAACATTAAATGTAACTACTTTTCATGCGTTGGGTTAGATTTAGTTAGTTTTTGTTGGTTGCGCCCCTGGAGCGAGCGAAGTGATATTATATAAATATCAAATAAATATGTTTAAAATATTTAAGGATGATTTTGAAGTCCAAAACATGAAAAAAAAAGTTGATAACAACGTGATTTCTCGGTTCAATTGAAAAAGAGTTTATTTTTGCCATATTTGTAACATAGTTTTAATTTGGTTTGTTCTACGAACAAACCAAGACACATTTGATATACTTATTCATCTAGTTATTCTTCGTTAGATCCATCGTCCAGAGCAGTGGCGTATCGAAGTTATTTTATAGGAGAGCTAAATATATATAATATTATTTCAGTTTATTAAGAATATTTAATTACAAACCAAAGAACAAGGGCAATTTGCAGCTGCCCGGTTCTTTCTCCTATGTTACTATGGAAACGCCACCGTTGCTATGGTAATGTCCTCGATTTGAAGCAAGGGTGTTAGTCAATTGCTCTTAGTGTTTACATAGGATGAAACAGATATGCAAATCTTACGCTAATTGGAAATTATACGTATTTATTTTATTAACTATGGAATTGATTATTAAATCTACAGTAAATTGCGTGATATTTGGTGCTTTGGCCAAGGAAATAATTTGGATACGGGTGGCATTTAGAAATTAATTTATTATATCTGCTTGTGTTACTTTAAATTGAAATAAATACTTATTGTAAAAGGGGCAGACCAAAATGTGCACTTACAAAATTAAATAAGGGCTACTACTAACACAACAACAGCAAATTAACAGGGTTGTAGCACTTGTAGCGAAATAATTGAGATTTCATAAACGAAAACGTACATTAGAAATTTGAAAAGGCAATTTTGTCTTAATACAATTAAGGGTGGCACGATTAGAAATAATTCTAAAACCAAACTGATGCAGAATATATAAAAATCTTTTTTTTTAAATGTCAATGGCGTACCGAAGTTTTCATACAAAAATATAAAAAAAAATCATACCGACGCCACTAGTTTGGGTTAGTTAAATTTGGACAAGTCTTATATTTTGAAAATAAATGTTCCTAAATGCATATTTAGATTTCCAAGTTTCGTAAAAAAATATTAACGCATTTAGGAGTTATTTTAAAAAATATATATTAAAACAACAACCTGTATCTTCGTAACGAAACGACTGAGAACCATGGTTTATCCAAAAATAACGTCAGGAATCACGTCCCGAATTTCGTAAATCATATTTTTGAAACACCCTGTATAATCATGACAAAATCAAAATCCCGCCTATATTAAATTGAAATCTCGATAATAAAGACCCCGATGAATCATAATCTCAACAATATTCTAAGCCGAGTTACCAAGAGATTCGTATAATAGAAAAATTGTGACAATCAGAATGCCAATAATATGTAAATCCGGATAACACCAAAATTTTAATTCAAAGCAAATGCTGATTAACAAAATTATTCCAAAATCTATAATTCCCACTGAAAGGAAATCTCGATAATTAATACCTCGATAGTATGAAGATATCGGCAATACAAAAATCAACTCTTACAACATTAAAATCGAGACAATATCAAAATTAAAATATCCACAATGTCAAAACCCCGACTGGATCAATGTTTCGACATTCGAAATCACGGCAAATCATAATGCCAATAAATCGCCACGGTTCTTCAAGTTCGAAAATCAAAATCTCCAGTCCAGAAAGGATAGTTCCGGAAATATCAAAAACTTAAAAACTAAAATCCAGCCAATATAAAAAAAAACGAAACTTGTGTGCCATGATATGTCTACTTTCGCCCCCAAGAAGTCCTTCATTATTCAATATTAATTAATTA
>MU182265.1:119174-131901 GCA_016904865.1 Pissodes strobi
AATGCAGGTATTCGATAAAATATCATTTTCGTCTCAAGTTTGAGCATTTTTCTTTCGATTTGGCCCTAAAATAGGGAATTTCGTAGGTGGATGATCCTTTTCAAATTGGGACATTTTTTAGAAAAAAATATCAACTTGGTACTTTATGAAGGTTTTATTTCTACCGCGTGTAAACTGCATACAAGATTTTTTTTCAAATTATGACCTTTCATGTCAATATGTATGATTTAGGGACGAACTGAAGCAAAATCCATTCAATTCGCTCGTTTTTGTCCGTGAAATTTCTCATATATTTTCCATGTTCACCAAATACATTGTTTTTCTCTCCGCACGATAAATGCTACATATATAAATTAAATTTTATTATGATCTACTTGTCGTCGCAACTCAATAGACCCTTTGTTTGTCAAAAAGTTTGGTCTATAGCGAAATATATGCCGCAGCCGTTAAGGGTCCTTAGCCTAAATTCGTTTATCAGGATTTATTCGGTATTATTAATCAGACAGAATAATGTACTATAAAGGCAATTATAGAAAATGAAATCAGAGTCAGTTTGCAGAAAAAATTCAATATGAAGTAAAATTTTAAAATAAGAGGTCAACCTGCAGGAAAATATCGAGAAAAAAGTCAAAATAAAATATGAATTAAATAACTATAAGAAAAACATGTAAAAAATATAACTTTGGAAGAAACATGTCCGATGCATCATCTACCTTGGAGACAAAAGGCAAAATGGAATATAATTTTGAGAACAAAGTGATGAAACTTGAAATTTTTGAGAAAAAGTCGAAAGTTGAAAATCATCAAATTTTGAGAAAAAAACCAAAGTAATGTGGACTTTCGAGAAAAAGAAATTAAAACCTAATTTCAATAACAGTGAGAAATAAAGCATAATCTTGAATGTAACTGGAGGTTTAAAAGTTCCAGTTAATTTTATCCGCGGGTTAAATCCGAAGGTACTGTCATTCGATAGCTTATGAAAACCTAAGATAGAAATGTGCAAACTGTCAAAGTGCCAAAAATGCCGAATATTTCGTAAACAGCAAAACAGCCATAGATAGGTATACACGAAATGTGTTTAGATTTCTTTAGAGAGTCCAAAAATGTAGTAATATACAGGGTGATCCATTTAAAAAATAGTTCATCCATAGCGTAAGTCTTTTGTTTTTGGTCAAATTTTTTAATTTAGCAAAAAAAAAATACATCGAATGGCTATTTTGGTTTATTTTACAAATGCAGGGAAGGTCAAAAGTAAGCCTCTGTTCAGTCCTCGTTGGAAGATCATATACAGGGTGGCTCGAATTCGAGTCTGTGTATGGTGATCTCGAAAATCGGAAGATATACAGTGTCGGTCAAATTAGGGCAAAATTGTGCATTTAGGTGCCTAACAATATGCCGGTTAGAAAGTTTTAAAATTCCGAGTATTTCCGGAGATATCCGGAAACAAACAAAATTTTTAAAAACGGTTTTGTTTTTTTTCCAGGGCTTATTTAAAAACGGATTTCAAATTGAATTGCACTTTTGCATTACCAATTTTTCCGTTCTATCTAATGGTGATATCTGATTTGGCATCCGACGTTTCTCTTCATCTTATGGTTTTCGATACCTCCACACATGGACTCGAATTTTAACCACCCTGTACATGATTTTATAAAATAAATTTGTATTCTTTTAAATCTGTAAATAGACTTGTATTTGTATAAATATAGTATTTTCATTCTTGTTCTTCTTTTGGTGCCTTATTCTCTGCGAACCTTGGCGATTAACATGGATGTTCTTATTCTATCAGCTGCCTGTCTAAATAATTGTAAAGATTCATCCCAAACCCCTTGCGTAGGTTTTGCAGCCACGAGTTCCTTCTTCTTCCTGGTCCTCTTCTACCGTCGACCTTTCCCTGTAGAATAAGTTGTATTAGTCGATACTTATTGTTCCTCATAATATGTCCGAAGTACTCTATTCTTTCTCTGTGAATGCCACTTTTTTCGTTTTACCACTTCTTCCAAGTACTTCTTCGTTAGTTATATGCTCGATCCATGAGATGCGCAGAATTCTCCGGTATATCCACATTTCGAACGCTTCAAGCTTTTCAGCTTTTTCATCAAGGTTTCTATCATGGTCCACGCCTCAACGCCGCGCCGTACAAAAGAACTGGAAGGATGTAACATCTGACCATTCTTATTTTCAGTTGTAGGCTTAGGTTTCCGCTGACGAAAAATGTTTTCATTTTATTGAATACAGTTCTTGCCTTCTCGATTCTGCATCTAAATTCTACGGGTTGATCCCAGTTTGCATTTACCATTGATCCCAAGTAAGTGTATCTCTCGACTCTTTCAATAGTTTCTTGATTTAAAGTCAAAACCATAGGAGGCTGGGCGTTTTTGCTGATGGTGATATGTTTTGTCTTAGAGGTGTTCAGGCCATGATACTTGTATCATGTGTTCAGGCTAAGTCCATATTCCTCGCTCGTTGTATTAATTTTCTCAAGAAGAGTTTGAAGATCCGCTAGACTACTTGCGAGGATAACAGTATCTTCTGCGTATCTGATGTTGTTTATGTTTTCGCCGTTCATTTTAATCCCTTCAGGAGAATCTTCCAGTGCCTCTTGAAATATCTTTTCAGGGTAGATGTTAAATAAGGTCGGCGAGAGGATACACCCTTGACGTATGCCTCTTTCGATCGTCACCTCTTCTGTTTTGTTGCTGGCTATGTTCACGTAAGCTGACTGGTTCCAATATAGATTCGATATAATTCGTATATCTTTGTTGTCAAGGCCTATTTCTTTCATTATTTCTACTAACTTTGTGTGTTTTACTCTGTTACAAGCCTTCGAAAAATCTATAAAACATGGGTACACATCGCGGTTCATGTCTCTACAGCGTTGCACTAGAACTTGTAATGAAAAGATTGCCTCTCTAGTTCCCAGGGCATTTCTAAAGCCAAATTGAGATTCGCTGGTGTATTAGTCACATTTTCTGTATATTCTGCTGTGAATGATCTTGGTGGACACTTTGACGATATGATTGATGAGACTAATGAGTGTATTGGTCGCTGGCATTGGCTCGAGGCTTTTTAGGGAGGGTAATGAAAGAAGACACTAACCAGTCAGGAGGTATTTTTCCTGTATCATTGATGAGATTGTAGTTTCCTTTCAGAGACTTGAAGAAATCCGTGTTACTGTCACATAATATTTTTATCAGTTCTACGCGAACTTCATCAGGTCCAGGCGATTTATCGATTTGCATATTGTGGATAGCTCTCTCAATTTCTTGTTTTATTATGCGTGAGCATGGTTCAGATTCGTTAATATTCTAATGTTCTGGTCTATCATCTGAGAAAGCTGTTTGATTATATTGTTTCCACGTTTTTGGCTTAGCTGTCATTTCTGTTATAAGTTTACCATCTGTGTCTACCAGAGTTCCTTGGGTGGTTTTCCTCCTGGTATGTGTCATTTCCTTTATCTTTCTGTGTGTATTTAAATGATCATGCATTCTGTCTAGTTCCTCAATCTCGTTACATTTCTCTGCCAGCCATTCTTCTTTTGCAACTTTGATTTCCTTCTTTATTGTCTTGTGTACTGAACGATACTCTTCCCTGTTTTTGTTTTTAAGTATTCGTCTCTGGTCCATTAGGGCCAGGATCTCGTCTGCCATCCATTCCTTCTTCTTCACACGTATCTCTTTTAAGTACTTTTCACTGGTATTTCTAATAACTTGGGCGATTCTGTTCCATTTATATAGGGGTTCTTCTGAGGTTGCCACTATTTCGTTTAATCCGGTTTGTAGTTCTTCTTTTACTTTCTGTTTAACTGCGTCTTCCCTGAGCCTTCGAATATCTATTTTGTTGCTTTGTTGGGTTTTAATTGTTTCAAACTTAGTGGATTGTGGTCTCACGCAACGTCTGCACCTGGGTATGCTTTAACGGCTTTGATAGCATTGCGGAATCTTTTGGAGATGGTTATATAGTCAATTTGATTACGTATAATGTGGTCTGCTGTATCACCTGGTGCAGCCCATCACGTATAAAGTCTGCGTGGTGGAAGTTGAAAGAAGGTGTTACAAATTATCAATTGCTGTTCTTTGCAGAATTGTAGGAGTCGATTTCCTCTATCGTTTTTTAGTGCTAGACCATAATCGCCTACCAAGTTTTCTTCTTTCCCTTTTCCAATCTTAGGGTTAAAATCGCCAATTATCATTGTGATCTCGTCGCTTTTTGTTAGTTTAATAAGCCAGTTTAGTTGTTCCTAGAATTCTTCTATAATTTGCTCTTCTTTATCGGCGGTAGGGGCGTAGATCTGTATTATGTTTATATCTATTGGACTTGCTTTTAGTTGTAAGGGTAGCATTCTGTCGTTGTAGGGTATACAATTTTTGACTGAGGCGTTGATTTCTTTTGCGACTGCTATTCCTACTCCGTTTCTGTGAGTTGGGTTTTCGTTTTCAGAGTAATAAACTATGTGGTATTGGATTTGGCATGAGCCTGTATGTGGCCAGTGTGTTTCGCTGATTTCCATGATTTCAACGTCTAATCTCATCATTTATTTGGCGACATTGTGGATTTTGTCGCCAGTATACAAGCCTTGCACATTCCATGTGCCGATTTTTGAAGCACCCGGTGATTCCTCGCACTCTCTGCTAATCGAAGGGCTGCCGGGGACTAAGGGCCGTATTCTTTCTTTGTCTATCCTTGATAACTTTACTAGGGAATATATAATGATGTTGTTTCCCCTTGCCTTCCTCATCGCAGTGTCTTAGCCATACTGTTGATCCAACCCTGCCTAAGAGTATCTGCTCAGAGAACTTGCCAATATAATTTATTTTCAGCTTTATGGCAGTACTGGGGTTGCTGCTGCTCAGCCCCAGGCTAGTTTTGGTTCGCCCCGAGTATTTGATTGCCTCGGTACCTGCCATATCTGGCAGGCTTTCCCCTATCCACCACCTGGGGAGGCTCCCTATGGGGGATCTAGCAACCCCACACGGGTATATTTTTATTAAGATTCCGATATTTTTTTTATTAATTTATGACTATCAAAGGCTCATGTATAGAGGAACATTTTCATAATTAATTCATTATCTTTATTCGAAAAATTTTGTACAACTTTTTTATTTGTTTTAGTTTTTATATGGCTGTTTATTCTTTATTTTTATGTCCTTATACGCAACATGGGGTTTATTATTCTCGGTTATATTCATTCTGAAATTTATTTAAGTAGCTTAAAATAAAATATTAATTTGTGGAGTTAATGAAATTATTTTTATAACTTTAATATGAATATTTCTTTTTTCCTTTATTTGTGTTTTCTATAATATTTTTAATTTAATTTCTGCTTATTCGAATAAGACGGATTAGGATTAATTTCTTATGCTTTAGTAATTTATTGTCAAAATGTGTCCTCTTTTTTCTTGGGCTGGTGCTAGTCCGTTATAGGTATTTACTAGAGTGTAATAGCAACAAACCACAATGGTTTTATAGAAAAAATATACTGTGATTTTTTGTATAGAAAAAATATACTGTGATTTTTTTAAATGAAAGCCTCATGAGGCGCATAAAGCACAATTTTTGTTGGGTAGTAAATGAAACTGACTCATCATGTAACGCTCATTCCGATTTTTTTTCGTTAATAATTTTTTTTCTCGAAAACGGCTAACAATGATAATTTGGGGTTTGGCACGTTTGCCAAACCAACTGGGGGCCAGTGCGAGCCGATTTTTTGTTTCCGAATTATTACGTCGCGAGTACAGGGTGGCCCGTTTAAGAGGAAGTTGCAAAGAAAAATTAAATACAAAAGTTTTTCCTAGTAAAATTATCTTTACTTTTTTTTTGTATTTTTTTAATCGTCACTTTTTTATATACAGAGTAGTCAAACAAAGCTAAATTTTTTTAAACGAAACACCCTATATTTTATTACATTTTTGAAAAGACAAATTTAACGCTGTATATGAGCATGCATGGGTCTGTGATGCACCGTTTCGAACTTATTAGCGATCATCATTCAGGTTATGTTTAAAACATCATTGTTGGGTTGCTCATTAACTTTTTTTTAACTTTTTTCCACGTATTAATTTTTAGGAAATAATGCTTTTCTTTAGGCAATGATCATATTTTTTTAATACTTGGTGTTGCCACCTTTCACAAAATGACACTTTTCTCAATTTTCTCAAATGAGACTGTAAATGTAAATTGAATAATTATTGATCTACGCTATAGTCATTTCATAATAATTTATTCTGCATACCATTTCAAAATCTTTGTATTATTTTCAATATTTAATCGCAGCAATTATGTTAATTATCGTCTTTAGGTCAACAACTGAATGTATTATCTACATAGTAACATCGAAATCCGGTTATTTCTGGTTTAGTGTCCGAGTTTGTTCTGGTATCGCATAACTGGTGATTACGCTGATTATATAGTTTAATGGGTAAATTCCAAAGCCATAATTTTTTATATGTCTTTGGTAAATTCGAATGGCGATAGTAACCAAGCACGATCAGTCGATTCGAAATCGGAAGAGAAAGTTTAAAGAATTCTATCTGTGCTATAAATGATGGCAAATTTATTTTCACTTATGTCGGTTGCCTTAGGATTTTTAAGATATACAGGGTCCACTAACGACAGGAAGGGGTGTGGCAATCTAAATTTCTCAAAAGACTTACGTTACAGGTGTTGCTGATCGTTTTAGAATCGCAGTTTAAATAGGTGCCATAGGCTTACCACTCTTACCAGATGGCTCTACTATATAGAATTTTAAAAACATCCTTTTTCTAAAAATCTAGAAGGAGTACGAAAAATACCCCATTTCAAAACGGGCGTATTGTTAGACAAAAATTAATTTTTATGTCAGTTTTTGCTCATCTTCCCACAGTTATTACTGACTTAACTTTTTCAGATGCCTACTATACAGGGTGTTACAAATTCGAAGCGCCCCGTTGGGATCTCGAAAACTATAAGAGATACGAGGTCGATTAAATCAGGGCATAGTTGCGCAAATTATTATTATTATTATCCACTCAGCTTTCGCTGATAACGATTTAGACTGATAACTAGGCTGGGGTAACCTGGTGGAAAAATAATTCAGTTCATCTCACTCAGGCTCCGTTCAGGAATTTGCAGGTTATATGATGGCATGTCTGAAGTATGACTGCCATCCAACAATAGGGCTATCTGAAAATGTCATAAATACATGAATTTACTCAGTTTTTTAACTTACAAATGTGTTTTAATAAATATTCCTGCTTTAATTGAGATATTGCTCGCCTATAGAAGGTAAGTGTTAAAATATTATATTTTTAAAGTGACAAAATTACTGTCCGTAATATCGACCTAAACCCATTGGCCATTGGCGATCGCAAGAGATTTTCAAGCGGCCAATCAAGTTGACCGTATTGCCTCTACGCCACTGCCTATCGCATCTACGCCACTGCCCTTCAACGAAACGCAACATGTGGAAATTCTTCGTTCCACCTTGACCGCGCGCGCGCGCATTTAATCGATAACGCTTTCCCGGAGCCCGGAGTTATGGTTTTCCTCCATCATCGAGTGTTGTTTTCGTCTACCCAGTTTCTACCCTTTCATATTTAAATGACTAACTTAAGGATCAATATCTATTTAATAAGCCAGAAGATTTTTCATTAAGCCCAAGAAGAAATTTTCCATTGAAATGACGCATAATTGATTAGTGTCGTATAAGTGTTGAGTGTTTGATTTATCGGACAAATAAAATGCGTTTGCCGGATCACGTTTCG
The DNA here is from genome assembly GCA_016904865.1 of Pissodes strobi. Classification (NCBI taxonomy): domain Eukaryota; kingdom Metazoa; phylum Arthropoda; class Insecta; order Coleoptera; family Curculionidae; genus Pissodes; species Pissodes strobi. The sequence continues at coordinate 126,917 of MU182265.1, forward strand.
AACGCAAAATATCGGCAGGTGGGTGATTAGATTATTATTTTATGTTCCCATTTAAACATATCATGGATTTTAGCCACTAGATACGTTTTATATAAAAAAAATTGGCATCTGATACTCGGGCATTTTGAGTTAAAACACTTCAGGCTAACACGTGATAAACAGAGCAAACCTCATTTTTCATTTATTTTTAGTGAACGGGACACCCGGTATAACTTATGAAAAAACCAACAGAAAAAGAAAAATTAAGAAAAAATAAAATTTAATAAAAGAACTCAACGCAGAATATTAAAATTTGTATCAAGCAATCAAGAATCATGCGATAGACAACTAAAATACACATTTTCATAATATCCATTTTAATTTTTTGTTTTATTTTATTGTTTGTGATATATTATACTTCTTGCATTTCTTAGTTTACAATAACTTAAACGTTATATAGGAGTCATTCACGAAAATTACCACGCTCAATTTAATCAGTCTTTTTTACGAAATTAATTAAAACAAATTTTAATATTACATTTTTATAGTTTAGTTTTTGTCTTGCATTTTTTCTATTTATCATTTTATATATTTTTACTTTGTTGTTTGCAATTGTTTCTCTTGTTTTTGTTTGCATTTCTTCGTTATGGAGACATTACCTACAAGAATAACACACAATCATAAATTACAAACATGCTAATCTCTATCACGTGATTATTTAAAACCAATAATAATACATTATTTATATATTATCCTTGTATATATTTTTATACAATGATATTATGTATTTTCTTAAATTCAATTTTTTTCAATTGCGTTTTATTTATTTTTTGACGTATAGTTTTTGTAAAACCCAAAAGAAACAATTACAAACATAAAAATAAAAAAGAGCAATAAAATAAATGAAAGAAATGCGTGGCGCCTTATATGAAAACATTTTGTTCAAATCCGTTTTTCTTTCACGTAATTCTTTGATAAAGATGATTCAATATCGCATTCTCATCTTTTTGCAACTTTTATTTTATTTCTTATTGCTTGTAATTTTAATTTTAATATTATTTTGACATATCTTAGTTTTCAATACATTAAAAGTAATGCGAAAATCATTCACAAGCATTACACATTTTATTTTATCGCACATTGCAAACATTTAATCTCTATCATGTTATTATTTTAAATATATTTTAATCTTTTGTTTTATCTTATTGTTTGTGATTTCTTATACTTTTTGCATATCTTAGTTTCCAATAATCCATATTTTTTGTCTCTTTTTCGAGTTTTATAAAGGCTTTCTTCACGCTAATTGTATTTCTTCCCACAACATCTAGATCATCCGCATACGCTAGAATCAGTCTGGGTCCGCTATTGCCGAAGATGCTCATCTTAGTTCGGTTCGTCTTATCACCTTCTCTAAGGCTAATTAATTAAAACTGGTGACAGTGCATCCCCTTGTTTAAGGCCCGTTGCTATATGTATTGACCTTCTATTTTAATTGTACCATACGATCCTTCAACGCATACTTTAATCATTTTTATGAGTTTGCTGGGTATTCCAAGTTCTTCTAGTGCTGACCATAAGCTTGCTCTGAAGATACTATCATACGCCTGTTTAAAGTCTACGAATAGATTATGTAAATCTCTATCGAATTCCCAGTAGTTGTCTTAACGTAAATAGCTGATTTGTTGTTGATCGTTTCCTTCTAAATTCACTTTGGTATTCTCCAACTATTTCTTCTGCATACGGTGTTATTCGGTTCATAATTATGTTGGACAGAACTTTAGATGATGTGTTAAGGAGTGTGATACCTCTATAGTTGTTGCATGACATTCTATTTCCCTTCTTATGTATTGGTATAATAATTCCTCCTTTCCAGTTATTTGAAATCGATTCCTTTTCCCATATTTTTTGTATCAGTTGATGTATGGTATCTCCTAGTTTCTGTCCACCCACCTTCAGGCATTCCGCGGGGATGCCATCTCTTCCTGCTGCTTTATTATTGTTTTGCTCTTTAATGGCTTGAGCTATTTCTTCTCTGGATGGTGGGTCAACCCAGATTTCAGCCATATGTCGTTTATCCTCTTCTGTCGGGTCTTCTATATTGAGTAGGTTGTTAAAGTATTCTTTCCAGGTATTGAGGATCTCCTGTTTGCTAGTCATAAGTTCACCATCATCATTCTTAAGCATTGTAGAGGTTCTTGGGCGAAATCCTTTTTTATGTATGTTCACTTGCTTATAGAATTTTCTTGTGTTCCCATGTGTTCTATCTCTTTCCACAGCATGTAGTTGTTCATTTTGCCATTCTCTTTTCTTTTTTCTCGTAAGTTTTCGCATTTTGTTTCTTAGGTTATGGAACTTATTTCTATTTTCATCCGATAGATTTTGTAGCATCTTGATTCTTGCTTCATACTTTTCCCCATTAAGTCTGTGAGGATCTGTATCGAACCACAACTTCTTTTTTGTGTTTTGTCTCTCACCAAGGATTTTGTTGTTGGCTTCTTGAATTACTTCCTTTATTTTCTTCCAAGTATCCTCTACTCCTATGTTCTGTATATGTATTTCTCTGCATGCCTGTCCTATTTTTGTTGGTACTGATCCTTAACATCTGGTTGTTTTAGCTTTTCGATGTTCCACTGTACTTCTTTCTTGTGGCTTTTCTCTTTCCTTGCAACTAGTCGTAGTATAGTTAATTTTGGCTTTAACCAAAATATGATCTCCATTCGGCTCCCCTGCAACTTCTAACGTCTATTATGTTTGATCCGTGTCTAGTGTCTACCAATACGTGATCTATCTGATTTCTCGTTAAACCGTCGTTAGATATCCAACTATGTTTGTGTATATCTTTATGAGGGAACATTGTTGATTTTATCAATAGGTTATTCGAGACTGTCTTTAGAAGAAGCATGTAAGCTGTGCTTTCCAAATTGCAGTTGTGATGTTTCTTCTCTTCCTACTTTGGCTTTATAATCTCCTAAAACCAGCAGCATATCTTCCTTTGGTATTTCACTTAATGTTTGTTCTAGTATTTCATAAAAAGTGTCTTTAGCCCGTTACTCGGCTACATGTCAATTGGAGCGTGTATTGCTGCTAGTGACATGTTATACCATTTTCCACGTAACCGGATCGAGCATATTCTCTCATTTATGGGTTTAAAGGAGATTAGTTCACTCATCAGTTCTTCTTGATCACAAAACCTGTCCCAAAATCGTGCGTGTCCTCTTTTCCACTATATAGTACTACCGATTTGCTAATCTTAATATTGCCGGAATTTGGCCACCTGATTTCCTGCACTGCTGTTATGTCCATTTTACAAAATTAATTAGTCTAGTTTTTGTCTTGCATTTTTCTTTTAACAATTTTATATTTTTTTACTTTGTGCTTGCAATTGTTTATTTTCTTTTTGTTTGCATTTCTTCTTCATTCATGGAGACATTACCTACAATAACACAGTATGCTGTATCATAAATTACAAACATGCTAATGTTTATCACGCGATTATTTAAAACAATTTATAATACTTTATTTATATACTACGTATTTTCTCGTTGCGTTTTATTATTTTTTTTGACCTATAGTTTGTATAAAAACGAAAAGAAACAATTACAAAATAAAAATAAAATAGAGCAATAAAATAAATAAAAGAAAACGATGGCTGCTAATTTGAAAATGATTTGTTCAAATTCGTTTCCTCTTTCACACAATTCTTTGATAAAGACAATATAATGAATTGAGTTTTTATTTTTTAAGCTTTTTTTTCTCAACTTTTGCCTCCGGTTTCGGTTTTTTCCTTTATTTTTCAACTTTTCCGCCAAAAACCGCGTTTCTCTAACTTTCTTTTTATTACTTTTTTTCTTATTTCGTTTTATAATACTCTTATTAACTTTCCGAACATTTTTTGCGGTTTTTTCAATTTTTTTCTATTTTTATTAAAAATGTGTTTTTTTTCTTAATGCATTTTTTTCTTCCCTTTTTTGCCTACCAGGTCGGGGACCTAGTAGCTGAACTCCTTCGCTTTTGTTCCGCCGAAAATCGCGTTACTCTAACTTTTTTTTATTATTTTTTCCCTTATTTCGTTTTATAATACTCCTCGTATTACTCTTATTAACTTTCCGAACAATTCTTTCTTTTTTTTATTATTTGTTTTTGTAATACTTTTATTAACATTCCGAACATTTTTTGCGGTTTTTTAAATTTTTTCCCATATTTTCAGATTTTTGTTTTTTTTTCTTCCCATTCTTGCCTACGAGGTCGGGGTCGGGGACCTCGTAGCTGAACTCCTTCGCCTTTTTTTCACCGAAAACCGCGTTTCTTAAATTTTTTTTTTTATTTTTTTTCCTTATTTCATTTTATAATACTCCTATTAACTTTCCGAACAATTTTTTCTTTTTTTTATTATTTGTATTTGTAATACTTTTATTAACTTTCCGCGAATTTTTTTGCGGTTTTTCAATTTTTTTCCCATTTTTTCAAAAATTTTTGTTTTTTTCAAAGCATTTTATTCTTCCCATTTTTGCCTACGAGATCGGGGACCTCGTAGCTGAACTCCTTCGCCGTTTTTCCTCAAAAAACCGCGTTTCTCTAACTTTTTTTTATTATTTTTTGCCTTATTTCGTTTTATAATACTCTTATGAACTTTCCGAACAATTTTTTCTTTTTTTATTATTTGTATTTGTTATACTTTTATTAACTTTCCGAACATTCTTTTGCGGTTTTTTCCCTTCTTTCTCATTTTTTCAAAAATTTTTGTTTTTTTTCATAAAGCATTTTTTTTTCTTCCCATTTTTGCCTACGAGGTCGGTGACTTCGTAGCTGAACTCCTTCGCTTTTTTCTTTTCGCCGAAAACCGCGTTTCTCTAACTTTTTTTTTATTAATTTTTATTTTCTTATTTCGTTTTATAATATTTTTATTAATTTTCCGAACAATTAATTTTTTTTTTCAATTTTTTTTCATATTTTCGAAAATTTTTGAATATTTGGGGAGGTGGGAAGTAGAATTCTCACCCCCCCCC
>MU182265.1:137664-156805 GCA_016904865.1 Pissodes strobi
GAAATTTAGAGACAAATGCTCTAAAGCTCTGTTCAGAATTTAGGGTCTGAACTCAAATTATAAAACTTTAAAAAAATAATGGCTGAACATCTGAAATCATACCTACACTCTGAGCTGAATGTTTAAAATCTCAATTAAGGCTCCACAATCTGATTTCAGAATTCAATATTTGCATTCTAAACCCCAAATGCCTAAACCCTGAATTTAAAATTTAGGTTCTTATTTCAAAATTGAAAATATTTCAAACTTTATCCAATTTCGGATTTAAATTTGAAATTTTTGATTATAAATTGAAATCTATGATCTAAATTCAATTTTCACTAACTGAATTTAAAGTCTATATTAGACTTAAAATCTGAATTCAAAGTTAAATGTCAGAATTCTGAGTCCGAATTCAGATTTCATTGACATTGACATACAATTCAATTCTGCTTGTCAGGACATGTTTTGTCTATTTCTAGGCGAAGTAAGATCTTTTTTGCGTGAAATTCAATGCCATTTCGAAAATACCGGAAGTTCATAGACACTTTTTGCAACATTTGTAGATGAGGAATCTCCTCATCGTACTCTCTATACATGAGGTGTCAAGAGTATAGGATACCTGAAATAAGTCGAGAACAATTGATTGACAGTAGATTTAAATCAGATTTGGTGCATTAGAGTAGTTAATTATTGCGTTGTTGCCAGTTCTTTTTTCGGAAATCTGTGTTTAAGATATTGTTTTTTAATTTCTAGGAGAAATAATCGACAAAGAGTTCGACATATGCGTCACTTTATCCGGTATAACCGAAGAGCACAAACCTGCCACTATTTTGACCGCCAAAGATCACCAAAATAGGTAAGTTCGTCATAGAATTTTCTTCGACCTTGTAATGTTTCAATTTTTTTTTCCAGAAGTCGCCACTTACACTGCGATAAACAGACGTGCGATGAATTCATAGTGATGCACTTGGGATATCTGGACTACGCTCACTATATCGTGAATGTTTTATTTTACGATCTTGAGGCCTTTCATTCGAGATACAACATTAAAGAGTTATATTTCTATGTAAGTAAACTGCAGCAAGATGTTAAATTATTTTTTATATTTTTTTGTTTTTAATTAACAAAAGTCTTGAGATCTTCCGGGAATCGAACCCGGGGCCTCGAATGCAGGAGAAAGCTAATCACTATAAGGCCACTACCAATCTAACTGTAATAACGGAGCTTTGAAACTCCAAGTTCTTGACCAATTGAGTGTAACATATGAAAACAAAATGTTTTACCACATTTCACGTTCATTAATTGTATTCCTTCTTTTTAGTTTAAAACCTACAACCCCGAGTTTACGCAAATCGAAGTATGGTTCAGACTAATATTCTTGATCGGAGCCTTCGCCATAACGGTGAGCCTCACTATCCATACATTTCATGCTAAATTAATGTTACGTTTAATTATTTAAAATTTATTTGCAGTGGTGGTACTACCAATGCCTACGAAAGTATCCCGTTCATTGCTGGGCGTTCGAACAAAAATGGGTGGGCATTTTGTTGCCGCTCCTGATGGCATTCGATAGTAAGTATATGTTGTGATTTTTTTTAACGAATGCTGGATATACAGAATAAGCAAATACTGGTCTATTTTTAATGGATCTTCTAGCGTTCAATTTCATTCTACTGACCAACGAATCTCTAAATTTAGACACAAGATCTCATACTCGTTTCGAATTTTAGATCCCATCTTTCCAATGATATTCTTGGTCAGTTCGTGGTTGCCTGGTATGCTGGACGCCATCTTTCAAGCGACATTTTTGGCGACGCTGTTCTTATTTTGGTTGAGTGTCTATCACGGACTAAGACAGGTAAGCAACATAATGTCAACATATTGCATGTTTGGGCAGTAAGTATCTATAAGTAATATGTCTGATTTTTCTATTTAGGCTCTCTGAGATCACGAGCCTATATTTTACGGTCAAAATAGAAAAATGGGCAACCCTATATTCTATTACCATAGTTCCAATCCCAAACGCCACACACGTGTATTAAAAGCTTAAAACATAAGTAAATAAGTAGATTATAATTAATTTTTGCCCGTGTGCCTTTGAAGGACATACCAGGTCAAATACAGATTCTGAACTGGCTTTAATCTTTAGACACGCCTCTTACAACCTTAGATAGTTTTAAAAGCTCGCTCAGAGGAGGAAGGTCTAGAAACCCCCTTTCTACACTACTGACGTAAACCTATTGAACCAACGTAATTTAATTATTCATACTAAATTATATTTGTTGCAAAAAGAGAGATCATGTCCACATTTTACATTCGAAACTTGTTCTGTCTTAACTCCTCCTAATAATAAACAGCGGCAGGACTTAGGTCAAATGCTGCATTATCGTTCCCGTATCTGAATAACTATTATTAGTTGAGCTTTTGTACAATGGGGGCAGGTCGTAGATTAATGTAAATCATTAAAATTCTAGCTTTACATTTTGGAAAATCTATCTCACTCATCTATTAACTCATCTAAGGAGTCGACACAATAATTATTAAAAGCCTCTACTAACTTTTCCATCAGTTTTGGAAGTCAAATAATGATTGTAAGTGATACAACTCTTTCTTGAAACCGACTTGTTTCAGTTTGGTGTTGATCCTTTTCAATATTAAGCAGCGCCAGGACATTGTTTACATGTCACATTATCGTACATGGATTTGAATAACAATCATCAGTTAAATCTTAGTACCATAAGTGCAGGGCGTGGAGGTAATGAAATTATTAAAATTGATATTTGGCATCTTAGAAAATAATAATAATAATAATAATAATAATAAATTTCTTTATTGCCAGCAAAATCTCACTCAAAGACACAGCAACGTCACCAACTGTAAATGATATGACTGATAGAGTCCTAATTATAGGTTCTTAGTGTTTTAAAACAAGAATACTCAAAGGTAAACTACTCAAAAACAATCAACAGAATGAAAACATTTCACATAATATCATCACACAAATAGTTGAGACTATCCTTATAATTTACATTAAAATATAAATATTTTGTAATTGTAGGCCATAGTTAAAATGAAAGTACATATAGTTCTGACTAGAGTTCAGTTTCAAAGTTAAATGAGTACAGGCACTTTTCCAGCAAAAAGACTGTAGTCTCATTCTTAAATTTTTCTAGATCTTCTATTGCCCTTAGCCGATGGGGCAATAAATTAAAGGCCTTGACACAAATATAATGGGGACCCCTCCTGAAAAATGCTGATGAGTGAGTGGGTATGCTAAGGTGGTCCCTACCCCTGGTAACAACCGACATACTCTCTGAATAATTACCATGGTTTTGTTGAAAGTCTCCTGGGAATCTCTTCACAAACATGACAAGAGACAAAAAATACAATGAAGGCACAGTCATGAACCTCAACTGAGAAAAATGACCTCTATAAGATTCTCTAGGATGCAACCTAAGGATGCAGCGGACAATACGCTTTTGTGCTTTAAACACATCGAGTGCCCACTGTGACTTTCCCCAAAACAAGATGCTATAATTAATAATAGATTGTACACTGGCATAGTAAAACTGTCGTATTGAATTTATTGATAAAATTTCCCTGAGTCTACGAATTAAAACACAATTACTAATACTATTTAATTTGGATTGTAACTTTTGAAGGTGTATATTCCAACTGAGGGTTGGGTCAAGATGAACACCCAAAAAATTCACACCCTCCACAACTGGAACTGATCTGCCATTCAAACGCACATAAAGGGAATTGGTTATATTTTGTTGTTTGCTAAAGCAGACAAGCTTTGTTTTGTCCGTGTTCAGCCGAAGACAGCCTCCCTCGCACCATTTCTGCATTTGGTTAGCCACCACTGAGCAGTTCTCTGAAAGGTCAGACAAGTCAAGCTCAGGCAGCACCACAGATGTGTCATCGGCATACTGCGAAACCAGACCAGTCACAAGTTCTTCACTCAGAGTGTTTACATATAGTAAAAAGAGAACAGGCCCCAGAATGGAACCCTGGGGCACTCCCTGCTTGACCTGTGTAGCTTGAGAGATGTACTCCTTCCCATTGTTTGTTATACACACACATTGATTTCTATTTGAGAGATAAGAATCTATTAAGGAAGCACATTTTCCCCTTATACCATAACTCCGTAGCCTTTGGAACAATTGCTGATGGTCAATAGTGTCAAAGGCCTTTGAGAGATCAAAAAACAACCCAGAAACCTTCTTATTTTTATTAACATTTTCGACAATGCAAGAAATGACCTTGTAGATTGCCAACTGTGTCGATCTCTTTGGTCTGAAACCATATTGCTGATCGGCAAAGATGCTATGTTGCTCTATGAAATGTATAAGTCTATTGTAAACTGCTCTCTCAAAGACCTTGGACACTGAGGGCAGCAATGACACTGGGCGGTAATTTCCCAAATCAAGCTTATCCCCCCCTTTATGAATCGGAACCACTTTTGCTGTCTTCAGCGATGAGGGAAAAATTCCCATGACAAAACACTGATTTATTATATCTGTTAGAGGTTGGCATATCCAAGGTGCTATATGCTTCAAGTGCTTCAAGACAATAATTGGAACTTCATCAAGACCTGCGGAAAATTTGCTTGGTAGACTCATTAGTAGTCTAAAAACCTCACCGCTATCCACGGGAGTCAAAAACAGTGTTGGAAAATTATTTTGGTTTTTTATTTGATTGACGTTATGTTGAGACCCCAGAAGAATATCAAATTTTTTACTGAATAATTCAGCAACAATGTCGGGGTCCTCAATTTTTTTATTGTTAAGCTTTAAAGTTATATCCGAACGTGTTCCCTTTTTATTGGTCTCTTTATTAAAAATGTTCCATGCTGTTTTTACTTTATTCCCAGAATTACAAATCATACTTTCATTTCTACCAGTACGATATTGAGAAAGAAACCTACGGTAGGCCCCTCTTTCATTCCTGTAGTATCTGTACACCGCTTGGGAATTTGTTTGTTTATACCAAACATAAAGATCTTTAATATACTTCGCATAGTTCTTGATTTCAGTGGTTACCCATGAAGCCTTGTCAACTTTAATTCTGGATGAAGAAAGAGGAAAGGATAAATCAAAATAATAATGAAAAATATTCATATAATTCATATATTTCTCATTCAGACCATCAGCCCAATAGATCTCTTGCCAGGTTTCCACTTTGAGATAGCTAATGAATTGAACTATGTTTGCATTTGTAAAGAAACGCTTGCTAGTATATTTTACTTTGCTCTCTGCGCCACCAGTCTGAAATTTCAAAACTTAACCATAGTGATCTGAAACATCGGTCACGTAAATTTCACAGCGTAGGTCTTCTTCCTTTAAGGTACTAAAAACGTTGTCAATCTGTGTACGAGAAGCAGTGCCCACACTAGTCACACCATTTACATGTGAGGCCAGACCATAGCTTGAAAATAGCTGCAATACAGTAAAAGTTAGATGATTTTCATTACCAAAATCAATATTGAAATCCCCACTAAGTATTAAGTGTTTTTTAGGGCAATAGATTTCTAGATGAAATCTATTGCCCTAAAAAACACTTAATACTTAGTGGGGATTTCAATATTGATTTTCTGTTAGTGTTGAAAGAAACAAATCCATGTCTCCAGTTGGTGACCTATAAATAAATACAAATACATATGTTACATTACTTAAAATAGACTGACATACGCAAAATTCAAAATGTTTTTCGATTGGCCTTATATCTGTCTGAATCTGCTCAAACCGTACAGTATTTTTTACAAACATTGCCGTGCCCCCACCTCTAGCCTCTGTTCTCTCCGAGTGGCAAATCAAAGTATATTCTCCCAAGCACACACGTTCGATGTCAGCGCCACTTAGCCAGTGTTCGGATACACAAAAATGTTTGGATTCACTTCATTGAGTAGCACATCCAAGTCAAGAAGTTTATTATTTATGCTTCGACAGTTTAGGTGAAATAATAAAAATTCATTGTTTACCTTACAGGGTACCAACTTATCATCTGTTGGTCTATAGGATGTTACCCTTGTTGCTGCCGAGATAAAAAATTTCTACCAAGTGAGAAGTTAAACCGTTGAAATCCAACACCCGAAGGCCAAAAATTCTCCCCATATACGATGTCCTTCAGTTCCATGTTGACTCCCACCATTAAGCATATTTGTTGATTAGTTTGTTTATTTGCAAATTTTGTGTTGCAAATTTTTACTTCTACATCTTCAGCCTTTGCTGATGTTTTTTTCTTAATATAGTTTGTAACGATCTCCTCTGTCACTGTATTTTTCACCTTTGAAAGAAACAGCCATATTTTTTTTGTTTGGGTTAGCCTGCTTGCTGGGCTCAAAATCCCCGATTTCATCATTATTATTTGTGCCGATTTTCCTTTCAGCTTTGTTCCTTTTCCGTTGAATGATGCATTTTTCATTGGAAACTGATATTTTTTGTGTTTGCAAATCCTGTCCTTGGTTTGACATAACTATATTTGGCGAAGTAATTTGTGTTTTATTATTTATAATTTTGAAGTCAGTTGACGAGACATTTGGCATTGGCGCGTTTGACATTACCTAATAAATTCATTCCAGGCGACTTCACAAGAATTTTAAATCGGTTTCATGGGCAAAATGATGATTATAAATGGCACACCACTTACAGCTCGAGATCTTGAAATTCACCAATGATCAGGGTGACGACATAATGATAACCCAATTTAACCCAATCTTTAGACAAGCCTCTTACAGTCTTAGATAGTTTTAAGAGCTCACTCGGAGAAGGAAGGTCTAGAAACTCCCTTTCTAAACTACTAACGTAATCTTTAATCCTTTAAGCCAACGTAATTTAAATATTCATACAAAATTAAATTTGTTGCAAAATGAGAGAAACATGTCCACACTCTACATTGGAAAGGTCTTAATGATCTTGAGGTATTTTCCACGTGCCAAAAAAACTAACGAGCTGTAGCAGTAGAGGTAGAATGGGGTTTCTACGCTCCAAACAACCAGATATATGCAATACACTTTTAGACCCTACTAACGCAGACTTATTAATGCTAGATAATTTAAATATTCATATTAAAATACGTCTATTACAGAACGAGAGAAATATATACACGTTCTACCTTCCAAAGTTCTTCGTGGTGTCGATGATGTATTTTCCAACGTTGGTGCTGTCTACGTGGCAAAAAATCAGCGAACTGAATGATCCCGCTTACGATCATACAACAGAGGCCAATTTTTATGTAAGTGAATCCATCACTTAAATTTTATTTTCATATTAACAATTCATTATGTTACAGCAGTGAAAGTATATCATATCCTGCCGTGAGCGATATTAAGTTTTTGAAGTATTGATTTTCAAGTTTTCTGACTTACCTTTGTGGTATTATTCTAAATAGTTTGCTTATCAGACGGATTTAAATTTAACACATTTATTGTAAAGTTTTTATATTCTTTTTGTTTCTTCACAACTTGCCTATACTCGCAGTTTTGTTGAAAATATTTATTCAACCCTTTAATGTATTGATCTAGCAAATTCATGATTGTTATGTTGTCTTCAGTTAATAATTATTTCGATTATAGCAACCGTATCAAGTCTCCGTCAAAAGATTTTGGGCAATAAAGCTTCCAACGCCTTCCAAAAGATCTACTAACTTAACAATTTTTTGTTTGATATCATTTGTTATTGCATTGTATATAAAGTATTCTAATCAGATTGTATATACAAATTTTATTTCTTTAGGTTGTAAAAGCATTCTTTTACATTTTCGGAGTGATCTACCTCATTTACTTGGCATTCCTCATTTTGAAAGCTTATTCAGAACTCAGATCCATGCCTTTTTTCGGTAAGTACTTGTCTCGTTAGAGGGTTTTTACCTCCACCATCCTTGACTTGATGTAGCTTCAAATAAATAGCGCATTACTCTCCATATATAACCACATTCCATACACCAGTCATATCATAAAAATACCATGACTTTCCTAAATAACGTAGATAAGCTATGATAATTAACTTACATCTTTCTTCTTGTCATTTTTAGGTCTCCGATTGAAGTTTTTAACTCTTTTAATGTTGGTTGTTCTAACGGTCGGAGCAATCATTACCGCATCTAAATTTGGAGTGGATGTCTTAGAAGACAACTTTGTCGCGCAACTGGCGACCCATTACAACAATTCTTCCCAATTCATGTCGTTTTACGGCCTTTTGAATTTATACGTTTACACGATGGCTTATGTGTATTCGCCTAGTGCCAAAAATATCCATGGTAAGTGTAATTTATAAACATCATCAGGTTTAGTTTGGTTTTATCAATTATTAAAATTAAAATCGTTCTTCTTATCACTGTGCCAGATGAATTCATTCATTCTGGGATATTACCCTTGGTGGACGGCAACTATGGCTATATTTCGGTACTACTTTTACTTTTTTCAGATCTAGGAATAACAAAGGACAACCCAGCCTTTTCTATGATCAACGATTCTGACGAAGACGTCGTCTATGGGTCGGATGAGGAGAGCAGAAGACCGTTAAACAGGGGCCATAATGACGATGACAGTGATTAAATAAATACATACATACAGGATTTATCTAATGTAACTTACGCGTTGATCTCATATCAATGCATGTGTGTGTGTCAATCAATGTTGACTAAATGAGAATTATAATGCGAAATAGATGAATCGTAAGTCAGTTGCGGAATACTCTGATGATTTAAGTGGGTATTACAAGAAATGAAAGCTCAAAAGTTAAATATGGAAATGTTTCGAATGCCATGGTAAATTTTGTAATTTTGTATTTTGACGAATCCAACGTTAACTGAAAAAATCATTGAAGACGACAGCGTAATAATTATTGCTTTTGTGTCGATCCCATTCAATATTAAGCACCGCCAGGATTTGGGTTAAATGCCACAATATCGTACACGTATCTGAGGAACTATTATTAGTTAACAGTTTTGTGTCGATTCCTTCTAATATTAAGCAGCGCCAGGACTTGTGTTAAATGTCACATTATCGTACACGTATCTGAATAACTATTATTCGTTAAGCTTTTGTACAATGGGGGCAGGTTGTCTCTCTCTTCGGTTCTTCGCGGCTTTTACTCTAGGGAAGGTCTGGTGGCATCATGCGTAGCCTGGCTAACCACTAGTTTAGATTCTGGGCTATGTGAACTGCTCCATTCAAGGTGGCACCAATCAGGGATTTTGTTTGGTCAACCCATCGTTTCGGTGATGTGCCTCGTGGGCGGCGTCCATTTATTTTTCTCTCGACCATTAGGCGTTCGATCGAGTCGTCTTTTCGGGCAATGTGGCCAAAGTATCCAATTTGAAGGTTTTTTATTTAATTCTGAGTTTCAAATTAGGAATCACACATTTTTCCATAATTTTGAGTTTGAGGCTCGAAATTATGCAAAATTTCAATTTGCTAAATTGAATTAACAGTTTTTCTTAAATTCTGAGTCTGAGTCTGCATGCCAGAATTAATGCAAAAGTCTGTTATTTAAACTCAGAATGAAGAATCTCTCCGTAATTCTGAGTGAAACCCAAAATTATGCTTACTTACCACTATAAAAATCGTTTATTTAATGCTGATTTTGAAACACTGAACTGAGCCTAACTTAGGTACTTTAAAAACGCAGAATTCAGGACTTCTTAATTCTGATCATAGTTCTAATTCTAATTTTTAAACCAGAAATTCTGATTTTTTCTACAATGTTAGAATTAAGTCTATATCTTAATTTCCAGTTCAGAATTAGGCGGGACTAAGTCTAAATCTGACATACATATTTAGTACTATCGAGTTCCAAACTCGAAATTGCGGATTTTGAAACACGAGGTTAGACAGAATTTTAATATGCAAACCAAGAATTAAGGACTTTGGTGAATAGACGCATCTGAATGTTTAGTTCGTTTAATATGGAGACATTCGTGTGAGGCAAAGTACAGGATATTCGCATCATGCGTCTATATACCCACATTTCAAACGCATCTATTCCTCGCTTGTCCGCCTCCTTTACAGTGCAGGTTTCTGAAGCATAGCTAGCGATTGGAAAAAATAGGGAATTGAGCACTTTTAGCCTTGTATTTCGTGTGATAGCAGAGTCCCGCCATATGTTGTTCAGCTTCGTTGTTGCTCTTCTGGCTATAGCTAGGCGTCTTAGGATCTCTGCTTCGGATCCTCCAGTGTTTGTGATAGATGCACCGATGTATATGAACTGATGCACAACTTCGAAGCCTACTATCCTATATATATGTGGGAGGTTATTATTATGGCTGTCAACTATCATCACTTTTGTTTGTGTGGTGTTGAGCTCAAAGCCGTAGTCTTTGCTAACTAAACCAAGTCTCTTCATCACTGTTTCCAGCTCTTCCCGGCTTGCACCTATGATTAGGGTATCATCAGCGTAGAGTAGATTGCTGATTTTATTTCCTCCTATTTCTACGTCGCGCTGACCTCCCATTCATCCGGTACTTGTCGCATTATATATTCACTGTAGATATTACACAGTATATGCGACAGGATGCAACCCTGCCTCACACCAGCCTCTACACCAATTATATTTTTGATCCTAGCTGAGTTATTATCATAAAGCTGTCTGATTAAGTTAACCAGATGCAGTGGTACTCCCATTTCACTGAGTATACTCCACAGTGTCAGTTACAGGGGGTCCTTTTTTATGACTTGGTATATATACTGAATTGCACTATTCTTTTGGCCAGCATTCTGCTTCCCAAATCTGGTTGAATAGTGTGAGCATTACATCTACACCAACGGATCCCATTGCCGTGATTAATTCGGATGTTATTCCATCATTTCCAGGAGACTTTCTATTCCCCAGTCGGTTCGCTGCCATTTCCATTTCTGATCTTAGTATTCCCGGTTCTAAATCTTTCGTCCTCGTGCGTGTCTTTCAGCTTCCAAGCAGACACGGTGGATGTGGTTGTTCTTGTCCAACCGACAAGATTTTTTAGTATCCCGGCGAAGTCGAGACAACATTCGTGTTTTCTCATCGGTTGGCATATAGAAAAGTCGAAGTTGGTGTCTTAAAATAATGTTATTGTTGCTTCTGACATCCAATACTTCCGCTTGTCAGCTAGTTGTTTTATTACACACTTCTGGACAGCGTTTGTTATAAAACTTTCTATTTCTGTCCAGGGTTGCTGAGGGTTGTACGCAGGTATATGTGTGATCGAGTTCAGCCTGGAAAAGAGCGGCTGGTGGAGTTGGAGTTGCGAGACTTGTGGCTTTGGCAGTTCTTCTCAGCTTAATTTTTAGATTTACCACTAGCATTTTGCGGTCAGAGCCACAGTCTGCAGATGGTTTTGTCCTAGTATCTGTTATCGATGTTCTCCACCTGTTTCTAACCAATATATAAACAATCTGGTTCTTGGTTCTCTTGTCTGGAGATATCCACGTTGATAAGAGGCGGGGGTGATGCTGGAACATTGAATTTATGATACTGAGATTGTTCTCTATTGCGAATTGTAGGAACCTTTCTCCTCTCATTATTGCGAACACCAAGTCCAAATCTGCCAACTGTTTTGCGGATATGCGTATCGAGTTTGGTGCATCCCACCTTCGCATTGAAGTCGGCCATGATAATCACAACTTCCTTTTGGGGAATATTAGTTGCATGTGATTCGAGCAGTGCATATAGTGCTTCGATCAGTGCATAAGCTGCAATCTCGTCATCAGGTGCAGTAGTTGTTGGCATATAGGCCTGGATAATATGGAACTTATTTGGTTTGGCTCCGAGTGTTATTTTTATTTGGCGATCGTCTATTGCTTCGTATGCCTCTACATATTGCGCTATTCTCTTGCTTCAATCACTACTACCCTATTACGTTTTGCCTCTGTTGCTCCTGATACATATACCACGTGATCAGCTGTTGGAAAGTGTCCGCCAGCGTTCCAGTGCGTTTCTGATATTCCTCACACCTCTACCTTTCTCGCATCAGCTCACGCTCTAGGATGTGTAGCTTTCCTACTTAGAGCAGTCCCCTGACGTTCCAGGTTGCTAATTTGAAAGTATTTTGTACTTGTAGCTTGTTGGGTCTTCCAGTAGCTGAATTTGCTGACGCCGCCTGGTTGCTCATATTCGTCTGCCCGGTAAGCAATTTGACACTAGTTGGTCCGGAACAAACTAAGCGCCGGTCGCTAGCCGGATCGCCCGTCAAACCATACTCCGAAGAGATAGGTTTGTTGCTTTTGTTGTTTGTTAGTCGCCTTTCTGGTGTTTTCATACTCTACCACGTGGAGGTGCAGATTGGGGATTTTGCCTTCATCGGATTGAAGACCGTAGGGCGGTACTTCAATCCTCCAGTACCTCCAGTAGAAGGGCAGGTCGTAGAGTAATGTAAATCATTGAAAATGTAGATTTTCACCCTGGAAGATCCAAAAATTAATTCAAATGCGTCGACGCAATAATTATCATATTATATTTTCGAAAGAATCTGATGAAGACGTCCGTCATTGTGTGAGCTGAATAATGGTTGTAAATAACACAACTCTGTCATTTTGAAAACTTCGTGAAACCGACTTCTATCTTAACAGTTTATGTCGATTCCTCTTAATATTAAACAGCGCCAGGACTTGGGTTAAATGCGACATTATCGTACCCATATCTGAATATTATTATTAGTTAAGCTTTTGTACAATAAGGGCAGATCATAGATTAACGTAAATCATAAAAATTCTAGCTTTACATCTTGGAAAATCTATGGGCCATCTGACATTAATTAGAAAACTCATTATTCAAAGCCTCTACTAACTTGTTCATCAGTTCTTGGAGTCAAATAATAATTGTAAATGATTCAACCGACTTGTTTCCTCGTAATAGTTTTGTGTCGATCCCTTTCAATATTAAGCAGCGCCAGGACTTGGTTTGCATGTAAGCTTAACGTACACGGAGTAATAACAATTATCAGTTAAATCTTACTATAATGGGTGCAGGTTGTAGAAGTAACGAAATCATCAAAATTGTCACTTGGCATCATGGAAAATCTATGGCGCGTTTGCCGTTAACTACTAAATTCATCGCAGGCGACTCCACAGTAAATATTAAGTCTTTCTCTGGTTTTAAATCGGTTGCATGAGCCAAATAATGATTGCAAATGCCACATCACCTTGGCATGCTCCTTCTTTCTTACATCTCTTAAAAATACTGATACTGATGACATAATGATGATGGATTCACCCAATTCAAAATATTCCGGTTCGGATCTCCGGGTGGAGGCTGTACAGAGTGGATTCACATCGAAGAAAAACAACTTAAGTATTAACATCAGCAACATCAGAGGTTTTAATGCCAACCTTAATTCTGTCCATCACCATCACCATACAGAAAAACCTAGTATTTTGGGATTAACGGAAACCCAAGTTAGCTCGTCTACGGACACTGTCCATATGCTTTGCCCCAGTTACGAACTTCACACCGAGTTCCAATTTAAACGAGGTATTAGCGCTTAAGTCCGCAATAACCTCTCATGTCAACCAGAAGAGAGTTTGGAATCGGCAAATTTTGATGTTCTTTGGCTCAAGCTGTCACTAAGGGATGCTACTAAATTTATATGCATCTTTTATCTTTCTCCAAATGAACCCAATTATAAACAACTCTTACTCTTATCCTATCTCTCACTAACGTGACACTACTGTTCACAACATCCCTTGGTTAAAGTTTTCTTCCGGAACGGATGATATGGGCAAAGAAGTTGAAGCTTTTGCAATCACCTGCGGCTTGGCTCAACTGGTGCACGAGCCAACACGGATACTGGCATTGGAAACCATTAGGCTTACCTACTGGATTTGTTCCTAACAACATCCCCAAACTCTTATAGGATAAACATTACATCACCACTGGGTAACTCTGATCACAGGCTTCTATCAGCTTTGTCCACCTGTCCAACTCCACCGTCTTCTAAAGGGTTTCCTCGCGAAGTGTGGCATTATAAACATGCAAACTGGAGTGAACTTCGTGACTTTTTGTTGTCATTTCCTTGGAGGGACGTCTGTTTTAAATTCAGCGATCCATCTGTAATTGCTGAATCCATTACAGAAGTCAGTCTCATTGGGATGGAGACTGCAATCCCTTTCTCTAATAAAATATCCTATCCTGGAAAATCATGGTTCAACAAAAGGTGTACTCAGGCGGTTTCCAAAAAGAACCAAACTTATCGCAAATGGCGCAAGAATCCTTCGGTTGTTTCGCGCCGAGCTTTTCTGGATGCACGAAATAGCTGGAAACTAATTATTGATCAATCCAAAGCTGATTTTGATCAGAGAGTCCAATATCTTTAACCCCACTAGTGGTAATGGAAAAAGTCATTAACACCGAGATCCTAAAATATCTTGAACAGAACAACATAATATCTGATAGACAATATGGATTTAGAGCGAAGCGCTCAACAGGAGATCTGATGTTCTATGTAACACACATCTGGAATTCAACCCTGGAAAAACACGAAGTGTCCCTAGTCGTTGCTCTTATCATCTCCAAACCCTTCGACCGGGTGTGGCACCAATCACTCCTGGACAAACTCTCAGCTTATGGCTTTCCACCGGCTCTAAATACACTATTGTCTAGCTTTTTAAGTATAAAAGGAGTATTCAGGTCGCTATCGATGGTGTCTCGTCCGAGGCATTAGCCATCAATGCTGGTGTTCCGCAAGGTTCGGTTGTGTCTCCAACTTTGTTCCTGTTATACATAAATGACCTACTAAAGCTTACTGAAAGCCCATTTACATCTATGTAGACGATAGCAGTCTTGTATCATCCTTTTCTTCTGACAAACCATTATCATCGGCCATTCCGGGACAACTAAGAAGCCAACAGACTGACTCAGTCAATCGAGACTTACACAATTCTTGAATAGGGATCCAACAATCTTGTAACCTTCAATGTCAAAAAGACACAGACTGCTGTGTTCTCCCGGAGAAAAACTAAGGGAAGCTAACTTGACATCATCATGGAGGGGGAAATCCTTTCTCCATCCTCCAATCTTTCGCTTCTTGGAATAACCGCAAGCACTAACTTTTCATGGGATGAGCATGTCCGAGGACTCGCCAAGTGTGCCTCTTAAAAACTGGGTGTACTTTTCCGTGTCAAAAAATAAATCAGATCCCATCAGCTGCCTACACTTTATAAAGCGAAAATCAGACCTACTCTGGAGTATTGCTTTCACATTTGGAGTTCTGCTGTGTGATCTCTCCCTTTTTTTACCGATATTATCACGGAAGGTGTTCAACCGAGCTGACAACTCTGATTCCCTCCAGTGCCGGCTTTGATCGTTCCACACGACGAGCTAGAAGCTCTCATCCATATGATCTTCAACAGAGCACACCCAGAACCAGCCTCTACCACAATTCTCTGTGACGAGCATCTGGAACTCCTTACCAATCGAATTGTTTCCTGTTGGCTACAGTCTAAACATCTTTAAGAAAAGAGTCCATCGGTATCTTTCCTCCTCGCCGTTTCCTACTTACAGTGCTCATTGGGGTATTATAGGCAACACCTTTGCAAGTGGATTAAAAAAAAGGCTGGAAGCCTTGAAATTCATCAAAGGTTAATGCTACAACATAATAATAATTAAATGTCTTTATTCACGTTTTCATCGGTTGTATGAGCTAAATAATGATTGTTAATGACACAATTCTCTCAGTTCGAAAACTGTTCAAACTTGTTCCAACAGTTTTGCGTCGATCTCTCTCAGTATTAAGCAACGCCAGGACTTGGTTTAGATGTCACATTATCGTACATGGATTTGGATAATTATTATCAGTAAAATTTTGGTATAGGTCATATAGGTAATGAAATTCGTTAGAATTGTTATTTTGCATCCTGGAGAATCTAAGGCTAATTCATCGGAAGTGACATCACAATAATTATTAAATTTTCCATCGGTTGTATGAGCCAAATAATGATTATAAATTAGGCCAGTTTCAGTTTGAAACTTTGAAACTCACCAAAAGTCAAGGCGGCGACATAGTAATAATTAAGTCTTTATTCGCGTTTCCATCGTTTGTATGAGTTAAAAAATGATTGTTAATGACACAACTCTTTCAGGTCGAAAAATTCTTAAAACATACTAGTTCCATCTTAACAGTTGTGGGTCGATCTCTATCAATATTAAGCAACGCCAGGACTTCGTTTAGATGTCACATTATCGTACATAGATTTGGATAACTATTATCAGTAAAATTTTGGTACAATGTATGCAGGTCATATAAGTAATGAAAAAGTTCGAACACTTCTTAAAACAGGCTTGTTCCATCTTAACAGTTTTGAGTCGATCCCTCTCAATATTAAGCAATGCCAGGACTTGGTTTAGATGTCTCATTATCATGAGGCTACAATAATTATTAAGTCTCTTTGCTTTTTCATCGGTTATATGAGCCAAATAATGATTATAAATCACACCACTTTCAGTTCGAAACCTTGAAATTCACCAAAGATCAATTCGACGACGTAATACTAATTAAGTTTGCGTTTTCATCAGTCATACAAGCCAAATAATGATTATAAATGAAACCGGCTTATTTTATCGTAATAGTTTTGTGTCGATCCCTTTCCATATTACGCAACGCCAGGACTTGGGTGAAATGCCACGTTATCGTGCACAGATAAATTTATACAATGGATGCAAGTTGTGGAGGTAATGAAAGCTATTCAAATTGTAGTATATCTAAGCAAATGCTGCCAGTATTGATGTTAATTTGCTGCGGATGGAGTCTAAAGGAAATATTTTTGTAATTCGTTGTTAGAATTAGTGAAAAATGTATATTTCTATTATTGGACCTACTGATTAAGGTTATCTATAAAATCATATCATTTGTTATCTGTTTGTATTGAATTTTGATGTTGTAGTTAGAACAATGTGTATGTTTTAGAAAATAAGTCCCACATTCCAATTATGCCTATTTCGATTTTTAACCAAAACGCCTTAGTATATTTCAGGACATACCTAATGCATTACCATTTACTTAATATAATAATTACTAGTTGAAAATATGTTACTGAATCAGATCGCCAACTCTTGAAAACTCTCATGTAATACATAAGTCACTTTGGCGATGTAACAGTAAATATCAGTATCAGCTTCTTACAGGTGTGCATACAACTTTAAACAGCTCTATTATAGGTCTGAGTCAGCTCAAGACTCAAGCTGTGTAAAACAGTCTCAGACCTGTTGTATACAGACTTGTTCGAAGTAGTCTAAAGCTCGTATTTGATGTTATCTGGCTGAGCGTGCAGAAATCCATCGCAAAAGTGACGTATGTGGTACTATTCCGAATGTTAAACTAATGAGTCATCGTGTTCAATGTACATTTAGGTACAAAGGAACGAAACAATGCAATATAACAGGTAGTACAGATTTTTGCCGCTTAAATTTGATTACTCTGATATTGATGTAGTTTAATGGTTTAATATATTACTTTATTTATATAATAAAATTGTTATACACTCTAATTAATCGTATTTTTATCCCGAAGGTTTTTTTTTGGAAAAAGGATTTGTTAAATTTAGACCCTCCGACCGAGGAATTAGGTGGATTGATTCGATAACAATAGATCGACCACAACTGATCAACAGCAACAATGATCGAATTAATCTAATCCAGGATTCAAAATTGCATGCGACTTGATAATTAAAAATGGAAAATATGTAAAAATCCTTTAAAACTAATTTCTTTAATAATTTTGGAACTTTTACCTTTTGTGAAATTTGACTTTTGAGATATTACTATCAGCTTCATACCTGGATCTATTTTGAGGCCCAATAATAGGTAAATTGATGATTCTAGAACCTGTTCATCCTGCTTTGCTCTTTATAAATATTTTTGTAAATTTAAAGTTGAGCGAAATTTTCGAAATTACATTGGTTTCAGGACTCTAAAATCGAGATCATCATTCAACAAATAAATTTGACCGTGATAATTCAAAAGTCAAACTTCACGTAACAAGCTCGGGGTCACATAACAAATTTGATGACGTAATATTGTAGACTGGAAATATATAGATTGTTCATACAAAGCATTTTTTCTAGTCAATAATTTTTGAATTATTAAGGAAATGATTTTGAGGGATTTTTACATATTGTTTTTCAGTATTTCCAAAAATAATAACGATTTTCCATTATTAGGAGAACCATACTTTTCTCTAAGCTAAGCGAATTTGTATCTTTTTTAGTTACAGAGTAACATGTACTAACTTAAACTAAGCCAACCTAATTTAAAAAATCGGATCTACTAAAATTATATTACCATTCTAACTGTCTTTTTCACTTTTGTCCATTTTTCTTTGACTGTAATTTGTATTTTCTATAAATTTTGTATGCGATCCATTTAACTAGTCTTCACCTCACTAATCTTTATACCTATTTTCAAACCACTTACTGTTTCGTATAGACAGCACAAGAGATATACAGACAGACAGCTAGAGACAGTCAGAGATAGCAAAAACAGACAGAAAATAGACAGCAAATAGCAAAACAGAGAGCAAAAACACAACAAAAACAGCAAAACAGACAGGAAAAACAGCACAAAAATAGCAAAAAATAGTAAAATCCAATCAAAACAGACAGTAAAAACAGGAAAAAACAGCAAAAGTTGGTTGGGTAAGAAGACAGTAGTGTGAAGTTAGGTAAGGAGATTACGGTTTGAAGTTAGGTAGGGTGACAAATAGCGCAAGAACGGAGGCTGGTCCAGAAGCTGTGCTACTTACTTTAAGTTAAGGGAATATGTACCTTTTTTAGTTACAGAGTAACCGGTACTAAACTAAACTAATCCAATTTAATTTAAAAAATCGGATCTACTAAAATTATATTACCAATCTAACTTTCTTTTTCACTTTTGTCCATTTTTCTTTGACTGTAATTTGCATTTTCTATAAATTTTGTTTTCGATCCATTTCACTTCAGGTCACTAATCACTCTACCTATTTTCAAATCACTTACTGTTTCGTATAGACAGAACAAGAAATATACAGACAGACAGAGGCAGCAAAAACACGATAAAAACAGCAAAACAGACAGTAAAAACAGCACAAAAATGGCAAAACAGATAGCAAAAAAACGAGCAAAGTTGGTTAGTTAGGGGGACAGTAGTGTGAAGTTAGGTAGGGGGATTACGGTTTGAAGTTAGGTAGGGGGACAAATAGCGAAAGAGCAGAG
>MU182265.1:156815-168323 GCA_016904865.1 Pissodes strobi
GGCTGGTCTAGAAGCTGTGCTACTTACTCTAAGTTAAGGGAATTTGTTTCTTTTTTAGTTACAGAGTAACTTGTACTAACCTAAACTAATCCAACCTAATTTTAAAAATCGGATTTACTAAATTTATATTACCAATCTAACCTTTTTTTCACTTTTGCCCATTTTTCTTTGACTGCCATTTGTATTGTCTATAAATTTTGTTTTCGATCCATTTTACTAGTCTTTCAGTTATGAAATAATTTCGATATTTATTTGCCTTCTATGTATGATTACATAATTTTCAATCTATGAAAGAATTTGATTTTTTTCTGTAATAAATGATTGTCAACAATAAAATAATTTAAATTATTTTCGACATTACCTGCTTTTTAATATATGAAATAATTTCACTCTTTTCCTGCTTTAAGTGTGTTCCAACGTATGATATAAATTCAATTGTTTATTAATTATTTGCTTCAAATATTTTAAATTTTTTCTACATAATATTATTCTCAATTAATGATGAAATTATTGTAAAAAGTTAAATCTACATTATTTCGTGTTTATTAAGTTTTGTAAGTTATTTAAAAGGTCAATTATAAATTTAGATTGGTTAGTTTTGGTTAGTATGTGTCGTATTTCCAGAATGCGTGTGTCGGTTATACACCAAAGTTGGTTCCCCTTGGTAAGTTTAAATTTGGATGGTAAACTATTATGACTTGCCCCCACGACACTCTAGTAAATTTAAGTTAACACTAACCTCAAGTAAACCTACACTAACCAACAGGCACTAACCTAAAAGTAGGTATAAAGCTCAGCTTCTAGACCAGCTCCCGCTATTTCGCTATTTGTCCCCTACCTAGCTTCAAACCGTTATTCCTCCACCTAACTTCACGTCACTAGTCCCCCTAACTATTTTCACACCAGTCATTTTTTCAAATAGACAAAACAACAAACATATAGACATGCAGCTACAAGCAGACAAAGAGAAAACAAAAACCAGCAGAACAAGCAGCAAACAGCAAAACAGACAGCAAACAGCAAAACAAACAACACAACTGAGAGCAAAAACAGCAGAACAGACAGTAAAAACAGCACAAAAATAGCATAAGAGGCAGTAAAAACAGCACCAAATTGCAAACAGGCAGTAAAAACAACAAAAAGAAAAGGAAAGTTGGTTGGCTAGGGGGACAGTAGTGTGGAGTTTGGTAGGGAGATAACGGTTTGAAGTTAGGTAGAGGGACAAATAGCGAAAGAGCGGGAGGTGGTCTACAAGCTGTGCTTTATACCTATTCCTAAGCTAAGTAGATTCGCTTAGATTATAATGACTGTTTATTTCGGGTATGCTCACAACTTCGATGTTTCAAGTAAAATTTTACCTTGAAATCTGCCATAAAATTAGCCGAAACCGCTGTTATTCCAAAATCACCGATCCTAGACGATTTTCCCATCTTCAAATCGTTGTAAATGAGATTTCACTTGCCACAAAAACAATAAACGTCGATATGCTAAAAGTAAAACTTTACTTAGACATCTGCCATAAAATTCACCAGAAATTTCCTCTAATCATCAAGAAATATCTACATTTTCCGATCCCGATCCATTTTTTCGGCTTCAAACTGGCGCTAGAACGATCTAAAATGACTCCTTTTTCAAAAATAAACATTCCCAAAATATACTCCTAGTTTTCCGATTCTCACCAAGGTCGACGCAGGCATTACCCGAATGATCCTCACATATCCGAGCGTGACGAATTAGTTTTGTTCACTACAAAAAAAATATACCTAAAGAGTTTTCACTTCAAAAAATATGTGTTTATATGTTTTCTTTGATTAAATTATTAATACATTTAGCCACAATATCTCGATATTTATCTACTTTTATGTTTAACGTTTTAAAATATCTTCCATTTATTTATGTTTTCGATATTTTGTAAACTGAACTATATGTACTTTCGACAATTTGGATTTGCGCTATTTTGGGCTTTCTCTCTATCTATTGAGCTTTAGAGCTTTGTTGATTCGATCCTCGAAAATATTAATAATCATCATTACACTGAAAGAAAGCCTCTGAAATTAAATTATAAATACATTAGTACCACAATATCTTGATATTTTACCCAGTTTTAGGTTTCAACGCTTTGAAATTTCTTCCATTTATTTATATTTTCGATATTTACTTAAGCTAACTTTTTGTAATTTCGACAATTTGTATTTACGTTATTTTGTGCTTTAGAGCTTTTTTGAAACGATCTTCAAAAATATGAATAATATTCACTTCACTGAGAAAAAAGCTCTGCTCTTTAAGATAACCGCCATAAAACAAATTGAGAGCATACCATATCATACCATGAATTGGAATTTTATAGCATATTACACGGTACGCTATTGTATTTTTAAAACCTACAAAAAATCAAACATCAGTTGTGTTCGAGATATTGACACATTATTTGGTTCACTCTGTACGTTTCTCAATATTTTCTGTATTTCGCTTTAAAGTATAAATTAAAATCCTCCGTAATCGACTAAAAATGTCGAAATTAATGTTGACGTTAAATTGCGTCCGATAAGAAGCGATTTGGACACGTCTCAAGGAGATACGAAGAAAATATATGTTTTAAAATAGATTTGTTAAGTAATTAGTAATTTTAACAGTAATTGTGGCATATCAGACGCAAATAAACGGTTTTAACTGAAATCGTCCGGTTTTGTAACAATTGGGGAAAACAAGGTTACCAATTATTGACGTCAGCTAATCTTCTTCAAAATGCATGAAATCGTAGTCAGTATTAGTCCATAGCTTTTATATGATAAGAGCAATTCAATAAAACATAAAGTTATTTATTTTTAGATATTTAATTATTTATTTAGAGTCAGTTGAAATCCTAGCCACTTCTGTCTAAGACCAATTACATACACAATTTGTCGTTTTGTTTATATATTACGCTTACATGAAAATACAGGTTGTCCCAAACTACCGAAACAGCTGGTGTGAGATAAGCTCTATGATGTTTAATGTTTGATAAACATGCCTAAAAACAAATAATTTTAGACATAATACATAATAATAATAGATATAATACATTCCACACGGACGGAATTCAAAATTAAAAAAATCAGTGGATCTCAGTCGAGCTTTTCTGAGACATATAAAACTAAAGGCAAAGTCGTTCGGCGTTTTTCCAAAAAAGTAAAACACTTGTGACACAATTAATTTATTGACTTATCTTTAAGATAGTTAATTTATGGCACAGATTATGGGAGTAATCTGTGTTTATGGTTTATCTTCAAATTATTTTACATACCTTTAGAGGCAATAACTCAAAAACAATTGCTTTTAGGTATATAATATAATACGTAAAAATGTTTACAATTTCACGAGATGCTTAGTCGAACCTGTGAAAGTTTGCCATGTCCAGTAATTATTATCTGTCTCAGATAGAAGCTGACTTTTCCATGTTCTCCCTAAATCCAGGATTTGATGTTAAGAATTAGTTTAAGCGTCCAATATGATTTCCTATTGTTAATATTCATCAAGTTGTATACGTTATTTTTAGAAAGATCCGCTTCACTAAATATGAAATGAAAAAAAATCCAAACTTCTTTATTTTACTTCATATCGAGTTTAGTTTGGAAGATGTATAGAAAAGACGGAATGAACGATGGCAAATAAGGAACAGTAATAAGAATTGCAACTTGAATAAATAATAATTAAATATGCCAACTAATTTAATATTATTTGTTACAAAGTAAGTGCAATAAGATTAGTTTTTAGACTAATTCTCGTTTATTTTATAAGTATATTTGAATCGTATTATTATTATAACATGATTTGACTTATTATCCGATACCCTGCCCACTGTATCAACTATTGGTTGAATTGTTTGTTATATTGCCTAGCAACGGAAAAGGCAACGTTCATCACAGCGGTGGGAATACTAACAGTTTTGGCCAAAACCTTTTTTTATACCATATATTTTTATAGTGTTTAAGAGATAGATATCATATGATAACTCCAAAATTGCCGTTTGTTCCCTTTTATAAGCTCTTTAGGTGCTATTTTTTAGTTTCTTATGATGATATGTAAATGTCACTTTTATGTTAACATACCTATTTCTGTGAGCATTAAATTTGCTCTTCTGCGGTTAATGTCGATAAGGTCTGAGGATTGTATGTAAGAAAATTGATCGTGTGCTCAAGACCACACGACAGATGTGAAAACTTCAACAATGCGAGATTAATATTATGAAATACAAGTATTTTTTTGTGTTCTATATTTTGAAATTATTTGCCACAACTTCGATGAGTAAAGTGTAATTTTGCTTTGAAATGTCCCATAAGATCGGCAAAAGCCGTTGCTTGTCTCATCTTCAAATCGTTTTGGATGAGGTTTCAGGCAAATAAATCTACTTACTTAACCACATCGATATACTAAAATTAACATTTTAAATTGGACGATTCGGTTTCTGGTATCCATCATCAACTTGCGGATATACGCGATTCGAAAATAAACCAAATAAGATATAAAAAACTCACGCTCAATAGAAAAATAACGGCGACCCCATAAAGTTGCTATTAGCCTATATTATAGGCCTTAAGCTCTTCGTGGCCTGTGGCACACAAACATTAAAAAAAATCAGGCTTGCACTCTTTGTTTGAGTTCTCTGCCCCGTCTCTACTCAGGCTCTCTTGAAGTTCTCTCATAGATTCTCTAGACACCTGTGCCTTTTTCTTCATAGGTTTTTTTTTTAATATTGATATCCCATAGAACAACATGTATTGAACCACTGAGCTGAGAACTCGCCTGCTTTGTTCACTTGGACCTCCCAGGTTCGGCAAAATACGTCCTATCATCGCAATAAACTTGTTTAGCCTTTCTGTTGTTACCTTGCAGAATTCTTACTTTCAACGTTTGTGTTTCCTGCTTCTAACCAAATAGAATGTATGGTTCTTCCTGCTCCAGTCTTATGTGGGGGCCAGTTTTAATTTTTTGTCTTCTATGACATTATGTAGAGTGTGGTTCGCCATGATTTACAAAATACAAAATAGAAAATATCTTTATTAATGTCAAAATACAAATTAGTATTTACACAGGTCAAAAAATAAAAGGCACCCAAATACGCATTTACATACTTTAAAGTTAAATATTTATAAGGATTAAAATCTAAAATACTGACACATACATAATAAAATGGTCAACACTGAACAGAGATTAAAAAACAGAAAGATTAAAATCTATACTTTAAAAATTCGTCAGAACTATAAAATGCATTATCCAATAAAATCTTCTTGACTGAAGTCTTGAAAGCATTAAGAGGGTGACCTAAAGCAAAGAATATTCAGTAGAATATTCTTTGCCTTAAGCTACTAGACAGGACATTATAAAATTTGATTGCGAGGTAACCCGGGCCATTCTGACACTTTCTTAAACGACAATATGCAGGAGCAAGCATATCCTTCTGTCGCGTGCCATAACTGTGGACACATCCTCGTTCTTCTTGACATGCACGAGATTCTCCAGAATATATTGGGATGGAAACGTCAGAACAGCAAGATCCCTTTAGGACTGCCTACAGTCATCCCTAAAGCCCAACTTCCCCAAAACCCGAACTGCCTTTCTCTGAAGCCCAAACATTCTACCAGACTGTGCAGCATGACGCCAAGCCAGTACTGCATATGTCATCACAGAGTAAACCGTGCATGGTATGCTGTTCGCAGAGTATCAGCAGAAACGCATTCAGCAAGGCTGTGTAGTGCAAATAAAGCACTCCCAAGTCTTCCACAAACATTACCAATATGACAGTTCTACTTAAGAGATGAGTCAAGATGCACTCTCAAAAATTTTACTGAGGTTAGGTTTTCGTTTGTTGTTCCTGTATCTCTCAGTGCAAATAACATCATCTTTGTCTTTTCCTCATTCAAAAGCAACCTGCTCGCATCGAACCAGTCCCTTGCAGTTGATTGTGCAGACCCCAAGCTCACTATAGCCTCATCCCTAGAGCCCGCTGACAAGGAGATGGTTGTGTCATCCGCTAAGAGGGTGTAGTTCTCCCTGAAGTTGCTGGACGGAATATCATTGATGAATATCAAAAAAAGAATTGGCCCCAAAACCGAGCTCTGGGGAACACCTATATCAACACTCTTCTCTGCAGACGACACTGTCCCCATCCTGACAGTTTGAACTCTATTAGACAAGTATGAACGAATAACTTCTATGCTATTCGCATTAAATCCATAGTATTCAAGCTTACATATCAATAGGTTGTGATCCACACAATCAAACGCCTTACTCAGGTCTCACAGCAACACTGCACTGTACTGTCTCAAAAGAATATAAAATTCTTGAAATTGAATCCAATATGGCTAATACAGTGTTCTGCCCCCACGAAATCCGTACTGGCCCTCAAAAAAGCACCCATGCCTCTCAAAAAATTCCACCATCCTCAGAGACATTGACTTTTCAATGACCTTGGAAACTATTGGCAGAAGATAAATTGGTCTATAATTGGAAGCACAGCTTTTATTGCCATGTTTGAAAACTGGAACAACCACAGCTCTCTTCAGAATGTTAGGGAAAATACTCTCCTGAAGACAAAGATTAACTAATTTGGCAAGCGGAATAATGATTAAGTTTTTTATTGTTTTTAAAAGTTTCACGCTCAGACCAAAGACATCCGTGCTGGGTTTATTTTTTATGTGTTGAATTATCTCTGACATCATTGTATGAGACTTCAAGGAAACCAAAATCTGGTAATTTCATGTTATTAAAGTTCTTAAACGGATTGTGATTATTTTTAGGAATATGTGAGATCAAGTTGCCAGCAACATTACTGAAATATTGATTACAATCGTCAGGCGAGATACCCGAGTTTATAATCTTATATCCTTTTCAACAATCTCATTTCTGGTCTTATTGATAATGTCCTAAATGGATTTTTCGGGATTTTTTGCTGAACCAATGACATTGTCATTTGTTTGGACTCTTGACGCTTGGATAGCATTCATATAAGTTTTCCTGAAATATTTATAGCTTTCAATATCAGCAGGTCGTTTGTACTGCCGACTTATTTAACCCAGGAGCCTCAAATGATCGCGCATACCTCTCAAATTATCAGTGAACCAAGAAGTGTTCCCTAGTTGGTTTGATCTAGAAAAATAAGTTTTTTGAGGAAATGCTATCAAATAAGATGAATAGTTTCGGCGGTAGGATCCTTGTGAAACATCGTTGAATAATAATACTAGGGATAATTAGTACACTGTTTTTAGATGTTTCAAAATAATTTAATGAGATATTTTTCTCTACATATGTTTCGGCTTGATGAGGCCTTAGATATGTCTAAAGCGTGCATGAATTTAATGAACTTCTGGTTGACATCATTTATGAAATCGAAAGAGCGGTCTCCCAGTAGATGCCCTGAATGTCAGCAGCTGTGATCTGTGATCAGAGAGATCCAGCTCAATGTTCTGAACAGACAGGTCATCCGTAGAAAAAATGACAAATACATGGTTGACTCAAATATGGTTCGCTCAAAGCCAAAACCTCTCAACAAATCACAAAGCAGGACTGCCTCCCTCTGGTCCCCAGTTATAATTATTTTGTTATACTTGCCTATTTTTAATAGAAGATCTTCCATACCTGTCAAGAATGTGTCAAAGTGGCCAGACGGGGACCTGCAAACTACAACAACACATAAATCAAAGCACTGCATATAAACGATACAAATCTCTATACATTTCTCTATATTTAGATATAAAACACTTTCAATGGACAAACAGTTTAAAATATTTTGTGTATATATTGCTACGCCACCACCTGAATGGGTTTTCCTTGCGAAATTTTTAACACATTTATAATCTGTCAGACTTGTATATCTCATCTCGTCTTCTTCTAGCCAGTCAGGCAGACAATATTAACACTTTTGTCAATGAGGAAAGCTTCCAGCTGTCCCTTCTTGTTCCTGAGTGAACGTACATTTGTATGAAGCAAACTTAGGTTCTGATATTTCTTGCTCGTTGGTAGTTCTGAGGTTTAGGCAGTGGGTGTGGCATTTGTGTTAACCCAGTTTGCCTGTGCTAAGGTTCAGAAGATGGTTAACATCTGAACCATTCGGCCATAACTCTGACGAAATGAATTCACTTCTTTGCTCTATAGGAACTCCGAATTTGAAGGAGCTTTTCTCGTGGTGTTTCCTTGTTTTCATTTTTTCACACACCGCCTTTTCAGAGAGATTGTTTTCTTCTAGATGCTTCATGATATCCTTTGTTTCCGTGTTCGGATCCAATGTAGACAGAAAAATCCAGGCCATTTTTGGAGCAGCGACAAGTTTACCTGTACCTCTGACAGGATTTGGGCGACCTATTTTAGGTTGTAGCTTCTTATTACTATTGACCAAATTCCAATAATTTTTTATCTTGTTACTGATCGCATCTGACAAGTCTTTCTTTTTCGATGGGTTGATTGGTGAGAGTTGGTTTATTGGCATTATTTTCCGCATCTGTCTTCAGACTGGAAAACTGAGTGAAGTGTCTCTGCATTATTTGCTATAACCATCATAGCCAGATCGTTCGTATATCCAACAAATGTGTACCTCTCCATTGTTAGGATTTCATCGTAGTAGTACCTACAACAGAACCCTGTGGTAAACCAGAAGGGACTTGCAGTGGCTTAATTTCTGTTACAAGAAACATTCTATCCTCCAAGTAGCTGGCAACCACGAAAGTATCTCTCCTTTTCTGAGCTCACCTAGTATTTCTGTCCAAGGTGTTTATGCGAAATGCGTCCATTATTACCAAGACGCACTTTTTCTCTCTGTTAGCAATGCAATACACTAATAATAGATTTGCCTCTGGGAAACCCATAATATATCTCAGAAAAACCTTCACTATTCTCTGTTTTCTTTAGGAAGGAGCTAGTCTATGAATCTTTAATCGTGGGTTAATTTGAGTTTGTTGTAGTTGGTAAAGATGAAGTGTGAGTGAACGCGGTTAGCTATTTCTAGGATTTTTTAATTTTAGGTGAGCTTTGGTTAGTTATATATAATTCAAGTTATTCTAAGTTAATTTTGGTTAAGTTATTAGTATAGAAAAGAAAGGTTCATGAGCGTGTTGGCTATATCCTTGAATTTCAAAATTTCAAAAATTGGGTTATCGTAGATTAGTTTTGGTTAGTTTCGATTACTCGTAGTTTATTTCGGTTTATTTAGTTTAATATTAGTACGTTCTTATGCCAAGTACTAACATTTCGACTAAGTCAAAAATCCAAATTATATTCTAATCCCGATAGCCAAAATTAACCAAAATGAACTGTATGAAATTTACAGTGCCAAGATAATCTGATAAAGTCGAAATTTTAGATCTCTCTCTGTCGACTGTAGAGATTTTAAAATATTGTCGGAATTTTTACGTTTGAAATTCTATTATTGGCGAGATTTTGACATTCAGGATTTTTGATATAGTATTCAGTTCTAGCCCTTGCAACGTTTCAAATTATAATCCTCGTAACAAAATGTGACTTTAAATTTTCTAACAAAAAAATTTAATGCCTTTCTTCAAATATTCATATGGAACAGGCTTCAATCTCAGCACACACTGTATACTATACACACCATAATATATTATGGGCACTTACAATCGTGCAACTTTATTTCGTATACGATTAGGCATTCGCTTGGAGACAAGGCGCGTGATAAATCCGTATTTACGGCTTCAATTAATTTTTATTTTTTCGAATAATCGCGATAAATATCATGTAAACATGCTATAGATAATTCTCCATGTGGGGTAAGACGTAATATTGTGCAATAAGCGTGCAATAGCTTTGCGAAAATTATCATGTTTACGAAACCTCGCTGGATCCTTATTGTTCGTCGGAAAGCTCTAATCGAATTATTTTCGTATTTTCTATAAGCGTAACGTAAAGTACGGACAAAACAAATTTATTATTTTCGAGCAATTATTAGGAAATATGTTATTTGGCTACATACAAAGTGGCATCTTCTCATGTAAAATATTCGGTTTTTAGGTACCTCGTTGAAAAAAATTAAAAGCTCCGCGATGCCAATTTTACCCCAACCATGATACTAATAATTATTTCAATTTGAACTTACATTTTATAAACAGTCAGCAAAATGGCGTAAACAAAAAACTGGAAGGTTGCATGCATTACGTAGGGAACATAAAATTACAGAAATTTTGCACGGCTTTAAAAAAGGACACCAAGTTACCCGCAGTCTATATGAATTAAACTATTTATACAAATTTCATCTAAACTTGTGTCCGAAAAAGCCAAAAATTTAACAGGGAGTTTTCGACCTCTAGTTATATCTAAAGTTAGTGTGCAACAATAGCTTATGACAAACCGGGATAGGAAAAAGCAAATCATTTTCCTCTATCATTAGCATTTAGATTTTGCAGGCCTTCAAACTTAGTAATCGTATATGGTTAAAGCAACACAAGCAGATATAAAGTAATTAAGAATAAATTCCATAATTAATAAAAAATATATAATTTTCAATTAGCGTAAAAGTTGCATATCAACGTAAAAACTAAGAGCAATTGACTAACACCCTTCCTTTAAATCGAGGACGTTACCATAGCAACTCTGACGTTTCCGTATTGACAGTATTTTCCACAATAGAAAGAACCGGGCAGCTGCAAATTGCCCTTGTTCTTTGTTGAATAATTAAATATACTTAATAAACTGAAATAATTTTATATATTTATAGCTCTCCTATAAAAGAACTTCGATACGCCACTGTTCAGGACGATTGATAATTTGCTAACGAAAAATAACTAGGTAAATAAGTATATCAAATGTGTCTTGGTTTGTTCGTAGAAGTAATAATTAAAATCATGCTATAAATATGGCAAAAATAAACTAGTTCTCAATTGAAGCGAGAAATCCCGTTGCTACCAACGTTTACTCATGTTTCGGACTCCAGAATCATCCTTAAATGTTTTAAATTTGTTTATTTGATATTTATTTAATATTTCAAAAAATTCAATCCGGAAGAAGTGCCAGACGTGTCTCTTCTCCGACAAAAGTAAGATTTCGATTCCCATAACTTCATACAAAGCTCTAATAACACAAAATTATGCTTAAAAAATAAAATATTCAAGATTTTCATGTTTTCCGATAGTCATTTGTATTTTGCTTAGTTTGCTTAAAATTTTCAGGAAAGAACATAAAACTTTTAATTGAACATTTTTACATTGTCTCTTCAAATGATGTTTCTAAAGGGGTGACAAATTATAAGGAAAAACCCTGTAAAACTTTTATATAAAACACTTTTGTGCGTCTGTAGCTGTAAAGTAGTTATGTGCGTGTGCCACTTGATTGAGCCACCCCGTAAACAATTACCTACAATATATTTAAGAAATATTATACTTTACATTTTTAACATACTTTAACTCTGGCACTCGATATGATATAAAAAAAATATGGCATATAATAAAACCATATAAAACTGGGACAAACGGTATACAGGTAAACAATTATTCCCTCCATTGATAGAACCAAAACACGCTTCCT
>MU182265.1:168723-205128 GCA_016904865.1 Pissodes strobi
AGGTAAACAATTATTCCCTCCATTGATAGAACCAAAACACGCTTCCTCTACGTAGTAGTCGGTTCGATATATAAGTGATGTTAACAACACGAGGACGATGATAATAAGAAAGGGAACCCAAGAATCGTTGTAATTTGTACGATCGCTCGAGAAACAGCTGGTTTACGATAAGAGGTCGTATTAGTGAGTGGTATTAGTAAGGAATTGACCAACTAGTGAAAAACTTGTCTTCGTTATTGCACCGTTATCAGTGTTCTAGGTGATTTTGAAATAGTGTTTTTTTGTGGTGTGTTGGCCTTGTGAAAGTTAAGATGGGAAGTAGCCAGTCAGCACTGAACTTTGGAGCGGGGCCCGCGAAATTGCCTCGAGAGGTAAAAAAAATATTAATTCATTTTAAATTTGATTTAAACCACTCGAGGTTATAGTTTAAAAAATTATTAATAAACAAGTTATGTAAGGTTACTAAAAATTTCGATTTACTTCGTTTTTTGCCTTGAAAATATAGGTTCGCCTGGTGTTTCTTATTTCTGACTCAGAGACTCTTTATTCAATCAAAGAAAAAATCCGCCAGACTTAAAATAATATGGAACACTTGGAAACGTTTACTTGCAAAAATGACCCAATCAAATCGTTCATAGAAGTGGAAAATTTGAGAGAAAAGGTAATTTTTAGTTCACGTGTCAGGCCGATTTTTCCTCAGAAACGCACAAATTAAGTGTTTTTACGTCGTTTTAGTCGCTTTTTTATTGACGGAAACCAGGACAGCGGAGCGAATAGGGATGCTGGGTGGGGTAAAAAAAAGTGTATAAAAATAGAAAATATTCTGTTTGCAGACAAATTTTGTTAAAAATACGGGTTATTTTTATAAATATTCCAGTGGCGTAACAAGGTTAAGGAAAAAGGGATCCACTGTCCTGTTGCTATTGATAATTTTTTTTTTATCATTCTCCTAATATTTCACTTTGCGCATGGTCCTCCACTCACTCCGCTCGCTTCGACGGCGAGCCAAACCAAACCAACCCAAATTAACCCAAGGCATGCCCAGAAAAAAAAAGAAAATTATTGATTTTAAAAAATCAGAGGATCTACCGATCTACCACATTTAAGCCGAAAAAAAACCCAAACTTTAAATTTTGTTTGGTTGCGCCTCCGGAGCGAGCGAAGCGAGCGGAGGGCCATGCGCAAAATGAAATATTACTAGAATGATAAAAAAAATAATCAACTGCAACGGGACAGTGGAGCCATTTTTCCCTCACCTTGTTGAGCCACTGGAATATTTATAAAACTATCACATTTTTTTAACAAAATTCGTCTTTGCAAATTGAATATTTTCTGTTTTTATACACTTTTTCAAAGGCTTGCGTTCCTAGGAAACGTGACGGTGACGGGACGGAAGCTTGGCGTGGAAACGACGGTGCCGTCGCACGTTTCGCTGCCGTCCCGCCTGGTCACAGTGCATTCCTAGGGGGCAGAGCGTACGTACGCCGACGCATGAAAATGAATATCGAAAATTTAATTTTGCAAATTTTAACAAATGAAATAGACGAAGAGCTTCTTCTGGCTAGCAGTGTTCGGCAACGTGAAGTCGAACATGATATGTTTAAAAAGCGGTCACATGAGGGTCATTATACTCTGTTAGTTGAGAAATATTTATACGAGGATGAGAAAAAATTTTGCGAGTATTTTCTAGTGTCTGAAAAACTATTTTCGTATATCTTATCGAATATAAGGCAAGACATTTTGAACCGGGTGACAAAACCAATTTCCCCAGAGGAAAACTTGTGTGTAAAAGGTAAGTACACTGATTCTTACTCTTCGAATTTTATACATATTCTAGAAACAACATTTTTTTTCCACTTATGCCAATTTATTAGTTATTAATTAATAATTATAGGTTTTTGGTGAATTACTCTATTAATTTTGATGGCTAACTCATGATATTCTCTATCAAAATATAACTCGTGCCAAAAAAACTTTACAAGAAAATATTTATGAACTTGTATATTTCGCCTGACAGTTGTACATCATACCTACATTTATATAAAATATATATTTTCATACTTTCAGGTATATGACAACCGGAGAGAGTTTTCGATCTCTAGCTTTTAGATTCAGAATTTTTGTGCTGTAAATTATACAGTACTGGGTATTATCGCACCAAGTCAATGAGCAATTCAGTTTTCTCTTCTGTGAAGCACACAAAACAAATAACTTTCCGTCGTCTCGTCCCGTCGAAGTTGCCTGCCGACCGACTGCTGGCGTGACTCCGCTGGCGGGATTTTACGTTCCGTTCCGACGTCGTTACGCTCCGGTTCTTAGGAACGCACTTATTTGGTTAGTCATAAGAGCAACGTCCGCGCATTCCGTCCCGTCACCGTCGCGCTTCCTAGGAAAGCAAGCCTTAACCCGACCCAGCACCCGTATTCACTCCACTGTCTCGCAAGAAAGACAGCTGATGATTACTATTAGGTTTCCGCCAATAAAAAAACGTCTATAAAAATGACGTAACAACACTCAATCTGTGTGGTTCTGAGGAATAAAACGGCAACGGCCTGACACGTCAACAAAAAATAACGAAAGAGAATACCTAAATAATGAATTAAAAAAATATAATAAACAAACGACGATTGCAAAAGTATAAAAAAGTACACAATATAGTGCTTTTACACGGAATATATATTTTTTAAATGATAGAATCCTAATTACAAAAAAAAACAGCGTTTCTCTAACTTTTTTTTAATTAATTTTCTTTCTTTATTTCGTTTTATAATACTTTTATTAACATTCCGAACAATTTTTTTTTTATATGTTTTCTCATTTGGTTTTATAATACTTTTATTAACTTTCCGAACATTTTTTTAAATTTTTTCAGTTTTTCCTCATTTTTTAAAAAATTTAAGTTTTTTTCATAAAGCATTTGTTTTCTTCCCATTGTTGCCATCCCTATTCTCGTAGCTGAACTCCTTCGCCTTTTTTTCGCCGAAAACCGCGTTTCTCTAACCTTTTTTTTATTAATTTTTTTTTTCATATTTCGTTTTATATTAACTTTCTGAACACATTTTTACTTTTTTTTTAATTTTTGCCATTTTTTCGAAAATTTTTGGGTATCCGAAGGGGTGAGAGTATGATTCCTTCAAACCCCCCCTTGTTAGATTTTCGATCCGAGGCTCTCTTGCAGAGATATCGGCAAAAAACGGTATTTTCCCCAAATGCCCCCTTAACCTAGAGCCCCGGTCCCACCCATATGGTCAAACTACGGAGGGAGCCCTCCGTAGGTCAAACTAACCGTTTCAACCTCGGCTTCAACTTTGATAAGCGTTTCACTTGGCGTTTCACTTTGATAAGCGTTTCATTTTTTCTGACTTTATCCTCCCTAAAGATGTTTCACTTCAATAAATAATTTTAGTCAATGTTTGCTTCGATCGCTTAGTTATTAGCACTGATCTATACAAATGGATCAGCATAATGCATGTGTCATCTGAAGAGAAATTGATTACGCGTGGGCGAAAAAATGTGTTTGTGCGCACGATTCCCAGTCATAATTTTTGATACCTCGGCATTACTGATCAAGCGCAATAACACTCAATCCGTCAGTCAAGTGTCTAAACCGCCAGCTGTTCAGCCACGCGGTCGATTACTGTTGATTTTCCAGGCCCGTACCGAGCTCGTAGTTTCGTAAAGTAGAATCGAATTAGTAACGATTGACGGTAAACCGGGCAAACGTAATCTACGGCCTCCCCCAAGCTACGCCATTCGCTATTTGTTTTTGTTCCGTTGGGATGTGGTTTGGTTAGTTTAGTTTGCTTTGAACGCCTTCCAAGTGAGTAAGGAGTGAGACCGCTTTTTAGCTTATTGATTGAGTGATCAATTACTGATCATTACATTATGAGTATGCATACTTGTAGATATGGTTAATCTTTGTCGAAGCAAAGACGCTATCCCGGGAATCTCCTATTTTCAGTATGTATTAATAGTATAGGTATTAGTATTATTAAGGCGTAAACATCTAAAATATCTCTAAATAACCTTGCAATAAGCTGTATGACGTGATTTTCTAGTAGGGTTGATCTCATGATAAGAGTTTTAAGATCCTTTACAGGCCTAGGCCACTATGTGAAAATCGGCCTCTCCTATTGGTCGATCTATCTAGAAACGATCCGCCTACAAAATAACAGCTGATCAGTTAACCTCGTGTTTTTAAGAAGCGTCTAGAGATCAGGCGTAATTTTCGATGCGGCGAAACGAATCCACGTCTAAACTTCTGCCTATAAAATAACAGCTGATCAGTTAGCGAGATTTCAGTTCAAAGTGCACTTGTGAATGAGAGGCGCGTGATTGGCTAGCTACGTGAGGTGACGCATGTCTCCGCGCTGCACCCAGTTGTTTGCAAGTCAGCAGATGGTCTAGAGGTCTGTATGGTTGGCCTTCATTTCGGCGACCCGGGTTCATATCCCGTCGGTTTTGATTTTTTTAAAGTAAACAGTTTTTTTCTTGATTTTTGGGTTTTTCTTGGGTATTTCTTGGGTTATTAGCACTTGGTTAGTTTCCTTTTCTTGAGCCCCGGAGCGAACGAAGCGTGCGGATTGCAGGTCTTTAAAACCCATGCATTCACAAGTGCACTACGAACTGAAATATCGCGATCAGTTAACCTCATATTTTAAGAAGCGTCTATCAAGTGTAATTTTCGATGCGGCGAAACGAATCCATGTATCTACGTTCTAGCAAAACTTCTACAACGCCTCGTTGGTGTAGTTGGCAGAGTGCTTGCCTGTCATTCCTGCGCTGCGGGTTCGATTCCCATCGGTCGCGACAGATGTTTTGTTTATTGTTTTCTATTAACTTACCTTCTTTTCTTAATTTTCTGTTAGTTTGGGTTAGTTTTGGTTAGCACTTGGTTAGTTATTGTTGATTGAGCCCCGTAGCGAGCGAAGCGAGCGGAGGGTCATGCAAAGCCATAATAATACCTATTATTCGTTTCGCTGCATCGAAAATTACGCCTGATCTCTAGACGCTTGTGTATTTTATTCTGTTTTGTCCGGTATTTGCTTTTAAGGCGCCAAAAGAACCTAATGAACACATATATATTCATCCATGGTATTTATATATGATTTGCTCAAATGATTTAGGCAATATATGGTGCAAACTTAGTTTTTCATTGAGATTTTTACCAAATAACAATGTTTGTGCAAGTGATTGATGAGAGTTGTCTTCCAAGTGAATTTAGTAATGTACTATGTACTGAAGAAGTTTTGATACAAAAATGAAAATTATTATACCAAAATAAATTTATAAGTACGGACCTGCTCACGTTCTCGAATTACAATAAGCATTGTTACAGTGCGCAAACGCAATCATCCCGAGATTTGCTAGAGTTTGTTTACATTTTGACGTCGTAAATTAGCCATTTCGGTGAAGGGTTATTGCTTATCCATTGTATAGATCAGTGGTTATTAGCGACTAATTGTTTAATACTTTAAACACACAGAGTGCTTTGGAAAACAACATACGATCTATTCTTTCAATAACGATGACCCAGGCAAAAAAATGGCAAACAAAATACTCGAGGCATTTGTTTTGCAAGGCATACTAGATTTATAAAGATTAAATTGATAATACCTTAACAAAGGCGAAACAATTTATAATTTTTGAAATCAGAAAAAAATGTCTCTCGCATTAATAGAACATATACAGGGTGTTTCATCTAAAAAAACAAAGTTGCACACTTATCTTAACATTTTTCATTTGTTTAAGTATAATATAAAGTACAGGGTTTTTCCTCATAATTTGCTATCCCTTTAGAAACCCTGTTTAAAGAGGCAAAGAAAAAATAAAAGTTGAAAATTTGAAACAAACTAAGCAAAAAAAATATGACTATCGGAAAACAATTTCTTTATTTTATAAATGGAATGCCCTATATATTATTGCAGTTTTGAAATCTTCTTAGCCTCCGCTTTTCAAAAATATATAGTTTGCCTATATTTCCAAGAGCCGTTTTTCAGTTATTTCACTTTAAATAACTTTGTCTAGTTAGTCGCGCCTTTTGCAATGCTGACAAATAGTAATGAACAGTATCTTAACGTCATAATAAATATTTGCTGTCATACGTTTTCCTTGGTCATCCATGGCCGTTGCGATAAAATATCGCAATATACCCCCCCCCCCCCACCGCCACGGATGCCAAATATTGTCGAAAAAATTGAAAAAAACGTAAAAAATTGTTTGGAAAATTAATAAACATATTATAAAACGAAATAAGAAAAAAAATTATTAATAAAAAAAAAGTTAGAGAAACGCGGTTTTCGGCGAAAAAAGGGCGATGGAGTTTAACTACGAAGTCGGAGACGGCAAAAATTGGAAGAAAAAAAGGCTTTATAATTTTTTTTTTCTTTAAATTGGGAAAAAAATTGAAAAAAAAACGTGATAAATGTACGGAAAGTTTATAAAAGTATTTTAAAACGAAATAAGAACAAAAAAAATTTAAAAAAAATCATAAAAGCTTGTTGGGAAAGTTAATAAAAGTATTATAAAACCAAATAAGAAAAAGAAGAAAATATATTGTTCGGAAAGGTATTAAAAGTATTATAAAATGAAAGAAGAAAGAAAGATTCATAAAAAAACGAAAAAAAAAATTCGGAAAATTAATAAAAGTATTATAAAACATAATGAGAAAAAAAATTAATAGAAAAAAAGTTAGAAAAACGCGGGTCTCCGCGATAAAAAAGTTGCAAAAATCTAAAAAAACATAAAAAAAGTGTCGAAACCGGGGGCATAATTTTTTTATATGAGATTCCCAATTTTAATAATACATATACATGGTGTCTTAAATAGCGTGTGCCACTATTGCTATATCTGAAACGGTAAGTGCTCTATCAAATTCCTGTCAGTTTCTAAGGTATAGGATAATTTATAAAAAATGCCTAAAAATACTTCGACGATTATTACAAAAACTGATTGATTTTGGGACATCAGAAGCTCTCAAAATCTGAAATAACAAATCCAGGTCCGCATTTAAGAAAATTAATTTGATGGTGGTGGTATTTAACCGACCTCGTATCACACCGTTTCAGAGATAGCACTAGTGGCACACGCTATTTATGACACCCTGTATATTTCAATTTTTTTTTCTATTTATTTTAGTTTATGCAAAATTTTAATACCTCGAAAGCAAAATTGATTTTATATCTAAAGTGTGAAGTATCAGAATTGAATTTACTGTAGATTTTACCAAAGACATATAAAAATATGTCTTTGGATTTTACAAACGTAATCATATACAGGAAGTGTCTTTGAAAAAAATACTATTTTTTTGTTGCTACTCTCATAAATCCCTGTAACTTTTGTATTTAAAACTTTTTTCTGTTTGTTGTAGTTTTCGTTCTTAATAGGCCTCTAAATGTATTTTTTTTATATGACATCTCGAAAACAACTGACTGAAAATTTTTGTAATATATTAATATTATTTGCGAAAAAAATAGAAAGAAAATTATTAACAAATTTCCGATAAAAAATTAACTTACATAAAGGTCAAAATACGGTAATCCAAATGATGTGGAACAAACGGGCTCAAAGCTGCTTATCGCAACCATGGAAACTCACATTTTTACCGGGGTGAGTCCATAATATGTCAATATGAGGTCGTGCAAATAACGTTTATATCTCGGTTTGTTCTGAATATTAGCGCGATTATTTCTTGGATCTTTGTTATTATATATAAAAAATTTCATCAAATATTTTACGACCTTAACTCTCAACATTTTAAATCAACAAAACATATTAACGACGAGTTAATTAGTTAGCATTGCTCGACTTTAAACAACGTCTCAAATTTCGTAATGATTGAAATTTAAATACAATAAAAAAATGTGGCCTTTTTATGTTAGGAGGGGAAGATCGAGTCACTTCAGACACTTCGGCCGAAATGCTATTTGTTGAACAACTAAATAACTGACCCTAAAAACACATATGCCACCCAAAAGTAGACGTTCAAGGTTGGACAAGTAGGGCATAAGTGGACAACAAACTTGTATCGACGATTAAAACAGTTATTATTAAATATTTAACAATTATTCCCGATACATAAAAATATCATAGAAAGATGGTTTTTAGCTTATATAATGTGGACATTAAAAAATTATTCAAAAAACCAACAGAAAAATAATTACATACAAAGGCAAGAGGCCAACGGATGTCATAAGATTGAAAATTTAAATACAATAGGTGTTGGTCTATAATCTATCTCCAACAGGAAAAAATTGGTCATTTTTGGTTAGTAGGGGAAGCTTGGGTAGCTCCGGACACTTGAAGAGCTACCCACGACACGTACAAATATCGGCACATTTATACCCAATACGAAAATATTGTACATATTTTTGAGGTCTGTCAATGTCAATTATATGGAAAATAATATTATACAAAAATGTTATACCTACATTCTTTTATCCATCTTCTGAGCGAAACAAAATAGGCCATTTTTATTTGTTAGGGGAAGTTTGAGTAACTCCTGGCAGCCGGA
Organism: Pissodes strobi; assembly: GCA_016904865.1. Classification (NCBI taxonomy): domain Eukaryota; kingdom Metazoa; phylum Arthropoda; class Insecta; order Coleoptera; family Curculionidae; genus Pissodes; species Pissodes strobi. Next base: position 177,236 of record MU182265.1, read on the forward strand.
CACTTACAGCAACATGATATTTTCGAAAACGCATAGGCTACAATCACATGTCGTCCAAAATAGGTACACTTTACTCTTGCATTTTTATTAGGTCCCCTATATGTCTATATGTCTGCTATTTCTACAGGGTACAACAAAAGTTATTAATTGGGTAACGGATGTAGTTTTGTAGCCAAACTTAACGGATCGTTTTAAATAAATTATCAATTTGGGACAAGCAGAATGCCAGAATGTTAAGTAATCTGAAAGCATGCGGTAAAAACTGACCCGTCGTCTGACCTATAAGATAAAAGCACTATCGCAAACTTGGCCGGATGAAAAAGAGTATTGTACTCGTAATAAATAGGAGCAAGCGACATAAAGATTGACCGATTTCTTTTATTTGCAGGTCCTCTCGGAGGTTCAAGGCGAAATATTATCCTACGAAAATACTGGAATGAGCCTTATGGAGATGAGTCACAGATCGAAAGAGTACGGAAAAATCAATAAGAGCGCACAGGATACGATCAGGCAACTATTGTAAGTTTATAATTCTTTAAAAATTCAATTCCAATCAACATAAATCGAAAAATATTAGACACTTTTATATAAGTTAATAAAAGCAATCGTTTTGGGACAAAAATACAAAACTAACCCGATAAATGACGGCTTGATGTGCTTTTATTCCTCGAAAACGGGGGGGGGTTTACAGCCCAGATTTAACATCTGTGGAAATTATTCAGGGATGAATTACCACCTATTGGACGATGGTTAGTTTGCAAGATTTCAACATTCGATTTCATGTTATTTTTGACAACCATCCACCCTAAAAGAGGGCCATACCCTTTGACTGCTCACTGATCATAAACATTTGTTTTAAAATCAGGAACGTTCCGGACAATTACAAGATCATGTTCATCCAAGGAGGTGGCTTGGGGGCGTTCGCGGCCGTAGCCATGAATTTCTTGAACAGGACCGGAGCGGCCGACTACGCGGTGACAGGTACCTGGTCGGGCAAGGCGGCCAAAGAAGCGGAGAAATACGGTACCGTCAATTTGGTATTCCCCAAGGCGGACAAGCCCGGTAGTATTCCGGAACAGGACGCTTGGACTTTGAATCCGAACGCCTCGTATTTCTATTACTGTGATAACGAAACGGTCGATGGTGAGTTAATATTATTATTCACAAAGACTTCTATGTTAAATAAAAATTTGTTTGATTTCAGGTGTGGAGTTTCCATATATCCCGGAAACGAACGGAGTTCCGATCGTAGTCGATATGTCTTCCAATATTATGACCAGACAATTTGACGTGTCAAAGGTAAGTAATAAGTATATATTTCCAATCACTCATCATCTAGACTAGTTGGCTCGAAAAATACAATATATCACTGTCCGATCATTCATAGAATAAATTTAAAATAAACCAAGATTTGAACTCGACACCGGAAATCTGCAGGCCTAACGCCTTACCCAATGTGCTGCCTGTGCAACTTTTAGAAAATCAAATGCTGCTACATTTTCCTAAAAATTCATCTAAATTTACGGTAATTAGTTACATTTTTACAAGCATTTTTTATAATTGATTCAGCATTTTTTTACCTAATGTTTCGTCCTCTTTTGCAGTTCGGTTGCATATTTGGGGGAGCTCAAAAGAACATAGGACCAGCGGGCGTAGTCGTAGTCATAGTCAGAGAAGACCTCCTGGGCAGTCCGATGAAGATCTGTCCGTCAGTATTCAACTTCACTCAAGTTCACAAGGAAAACTCCGTATTAAACACTCCGGCGACATTCTCGTAAGTAGTGCGTCGATTAACAAGGAAGATTTTTCTCTTCTATCTGATTTCATCTTCTTTTTTCTCAGCCTGTCGCTAATGTCTTCTATATTTCTGCCTTTTGAAAATATCCTCCCTATCGAACACCTTTTTCTATCTCAATATTTTGTCTCCTTCTGCCCAAGTCTCAACGCATTCAAATGCCTTTTAGTCGTCGATAAAGACCTTCTGTACTCATCGTTTCGATCGGTATGTGAATCACCTGGAGGTAGTCCATGGAGATTATATCCAAGTTTATGTTCTATTATACTCTTTCCTGTATTGAGATGTGGTAAACTCACAATAAGTTGGGCACATATTGTGCCATCATTAACCCAAACCAATACGTCTGATGATGGGGTGATCCGTGACCTCTTCAAGATTCGGATCAAGCAAGTACTCGAGACCTGTCCATTAAAGATCCTTGTGTATAGCCTGTGAGTGCAGGATCATAGCCTCATAGTCTTTTCAGTTTGCATTATCCTCCTAAGAGTTTTGCAGCTCTGGAGCTCTAATACTCTGAAATAAATTCCTTGGACAGCCTCACTCTTCCAGTGTCTCGTTAGTTAAGATCCTTTCCATACATACACCTGAATGGAAGATTCTTGCACCTCCACTCTTTACGACCTTTAGTTCTTTAATGTTTTCGCCCTTGCAGCATAAGTATTTCTGGTTTACGCTGCAAGGGCTCCGATATTTCTAAGATTTACACCCTGCTGTCAAGGCTTCTTTTCGACTACAAAATAGAGTAGTGAAATCATCAGTAACATCTCTATGTTTTTTCCAGGGGCCCATGTGGTCACTAAACAGCTTTTTCTATCTGAATATTTCGTCGTCTCCTTCTTGAACATTCATCACGTCTCAACGCATTCAAATCCTTTCTAGTTGTCGACAAAGACCTTCTGAAGCAGGACATTGTACTCATCGCTCCGATAGGTATGTGAATGACCTGGGGGTAGTCCTCCAGGTTTATGTTCTATTATATTTTTTCCTGTATTGAGATCATTAACCCAAACTAATACGACTGATGATGGGGTGATCCGTGACCTCTTGAAGATTCGGATCAAGCAAGTACTTGAAGCAAGTCTGTTAAAGGTCCTTACATCAGTATAGCCTGCAGTGCAGGGTAATAGCCTCATAGTCTGTCCAGTTTGCATTATGCTCCTAAGATTTTTGCAATTACGGAGCTCTAATACTCTGAAATAAATTCCTTGGGCAGCCTCACTCTTCCAGTGCCCTCTTTATTATGTGGACAGTCTCACCGTTGATCTGCCGCCTCGTCATACATTCACCTGAACGGCATATTCCTGCGCCTCCACTCTTTACGACATTTGGTCCTTTGATGTTCCAGATGCTTTTTCGCCCTTACGGCACAACTGCTTCTGGTCTACACTGCAAGGTTTCCGACATTTATAAGATCTCGTCCCTGCTGTCAAAGCTTCTTTTCGACTACAAAACAGAGTAGTGGAATCATCAGTAACATCTTCATGGCTGCAAGAGGATGGTGTGATCGCTAACCCAAACCTTTGAACTTCTTTGTCTTAATATCATGACCATAAGTGTCATAAATCTCCATACATCATTTAAAAAACCTTTTTTTTATGAATAGATTTTGAACTGATTATTTAACGACGATTGTTTCCAGGGTCTACGTAATGGAGAAGGTTCTTCAATGGATAAAGAAAAACGGCGGAGTCGAAAATATGGAAAAGCAGTCGGCCAGAAAGAGCGGCTGCCTGTACGAGGCGATCAAAAACTCCAACGACTTTTACAGTTGCCCGATCGACGTAAACTGCCAGAGCAGGATAAACGTGCCTTTCAGAGTGGGCGGTCCGCAAGGGGACGAGGCTCTGGAGGCTAAATTTTTGGTAGAGGCCGAAAAACGGTACATGTACCAACTGAAGGGCCACAGATCCGTGGGAGGGATAAGGGCGTCTTTATACAACGCCACGACGTACGAGGACGTCGCCCTCCTCGTGAAGTTCATGAAAGAGTTCCAAACGCAACATCACAAGTGAAGAGATAAATTAATTATTGTTTTCTATTAAGAATTTTCTATATAATTCTGATCTCCTTGAGACACCACCGCTGCCCTATTAATGTGATAATAATAATTGATGAATGTTAATGTTTTGTCGTTTGCTGGCAGTCGGTATATATGTTTTTATGCGTGCTTCCTATTTATACGTGTGTGTCCTTTAAGCCTTTCGACATATCTGGAGAATAAATTATTGTTGTGCGATAAGTAAATACTGCATTATTTCTTTACGCGCCACTGACATATTTGATAGGTTACGAGAACATCGCGTGACTTAATCACAATTAGTCAAAGTCAAAATCTCTATATTTTCAAAAAAAGTAACTACAAAACAAATATGCAGTCCTATTGAATGAAATAGCGTCAAGAAATTCAAATACAATATGTCTTACAGTACTAAAGTGATCATAAATACATTTAAAATTTAAATTAAAATTATCAACTTAATACAACATTTTAGAATACAACATTACAACATCTTAAAATCAGTTTTTAAAGCTGATGCTCTATAAACTCACTAACTGTACCTATATGGTTCAATTTCTAAAAGAATGTTATGAGTAGACTTCTTAAAAGATATAAAGTTTGATTCCGATTTAATACTTGGAGGTAGCTTATTAAAAAAATTTATACACGAATATGCAGGACCTCGCCCTGTCACTGTAAGCCTATGTATAGGAACGTCAAAGCCAACCCTTCTGGTATTAAAAGGATGCTGACATTCAAAAGGTGAAAACTTTTGCCTGTTCTTAAAGAGAAACACCAAACACTCATACACATATAGACCTACCAGTGTCAAAATCCCCAGCTCCCTGAACCCTCCCCTAAGCGACTCCCTCTGGTTAAGACCCACAAGGAACCCGAAGAGCCCTCTTTTGTACTGTACCACAAGCGCCTTGTTGGCGCCCGTGCTCCCACCCCAAAACATAACACCAAAACGCAAAACAGACTGAAGGAAAGTTTTTAAGTTATTTAGATTTAGGTATTTAGACATGTTCTGAAGCATATGTTGGGTTTTCTCCTTATTTGCCAAGAGCCTATTCCTAGCGAACCATACCTGAGCAACCCTCAAGCGTTCACTCGAGATGTTTATTTATTTATTTATTTATTTATTTATTAATCACAGTATCAACAGCCTAAGCCATTTACAGATACATTTCGTATGACCTAATATCTAATAACATAATGAATTAAAATTAAATATTATTTATCTACATTACAGCATATGCTGTGACTAAATCCTATACTTGTTTCTAATCCTGAGATTGAGCCAGAAACAGTTTCGGTTCAACATTCATCCCAAAACCTTTCAAGCCGGTGGTATCCAGATCTAAGTCACCTGCATACTTATTAAAATAACTACACATTCGATAGAGTGGTGAGTTTTTGTATAAGTTTGTTCTTGGAACTTCGAGATAGAATGTGTTTTTATTTCTGGTATTAATTTTATTTATTGAAAATGGAAGTTGAGCTAAAATCTGACATTATCCTTCAAAAGTCTAAACAAATATACAAGACAAGACACGCCTTAATTCTGCGATTCTCTAGGGTCAATCTATTAAATATTCCCAATAACTGTAAATGGTTGTACCCTTGGGGGTGGATAAAAGCCAAATTTCTTGTAAAACATATACTTCAAAAACTTACGTTGCACCCTTTCAGTAGACTTTATCCATACTTCATATTGTGGCGACCAGATGACACCACCATACTCCAATCTAGGCAAAACCAGACTATCAAAGAGCTTAAGACACAATTCAACATTAAAGTGCTTGGTGGATCTGATGATAAACCCCATTGTTTTGTATGCATTATTGATCATGTGTGACATATGTTCATAAAAATTTAAGGAACTGTCTAATAAAATTCCCAGATCCTTATGCATATTAGCTATTTGCAGAAAATTGTCATTAATTCTATAGTCATGAACTACTGCATAAGTTCAACAAGTTTCAACTTGCTCAGCATTATAGAGTGATCCAGCGCGTTAAAGGCTTTTGAAAGGTCTAGAAACACACCAAACGCCAACACACGTGGACTTATTTTCACTATTTTCTATTCGGTTACCATACTGAGCTCTTCGAGCCTCTGCAAGTAGCTCACCTCCTTCCTGGTTCCGCTTGATATGCCGTTCTTTGCCCCATCTGTGGGAGCACTGGTTCCCCTCAGGTCTGAAAATTCGTTTACAATGATGTCCTCGGGCCAGTAGGCCGCTGCCATAATAGCATCTTTGTGATCTTTTGGTATACCAATCTTGAACGAAATCACAATTGGCGGGTGTTGGTGAAAAGTGATACAAGTCAAAAATTGTATTTAGAATGAAATGTCGTATAGTGAAAACTGATATAAGTGCTCTTGTACTGGCAATAATTATTTTGTTTTTCAAACGGAAATCATAACTTTAGAGAAAAGTGAAATAAGTGTAGTTATACCAGTCTTCCCTATACAATGATATAGCTAATATTATTTGTGGAAAGTGATGCATGTGCACTTAGACCATTAAAAATTCAACAAAATTAATTGAGAATATTGATATAAGTAGACATATATCGTTTTTCTCATTATAAATTCCTAAGGAAAATCGTATATGTCAACATATATCATTTTTCTCTATGCCAAAGAAATGCCTCCTAATAATACCTACCTCTATAACCAAGATGTATGTTTTATGGATTTGAGTTGACATATCCCACTTTTCCCTATTAAAATTACGCAAAGTGATTTCCCGCCAAGCCTACTTCATTGAAATGAAATGCATTAGTATTTCAAGAAATTCAAGTTCAGCTTGATGTGCATCTAAAAGAAGCATCGGATGCATACGAGGCTAAACGTCTGGACAAGAACGCTGCTTTAGAAGATTCATCAAAAAGTGTTCGTTTTTACCAGCTATATATATATATATATATATGATGCGTTTAAAAGACAATCCCAATCTATTTTACATAAACCACAAATTTCTTATTCCTATAATAAAAAGCAAGTACCCAAATTAGCCGAAACCAAAAGTCGATGAGGACAAATACTCAAACATTAATCAAAAATAACTAAAGAAAGTGATAAACAAATACTCAAAAATTAATCAAAGATTACTAAAGTAAGCGATAAACAAATACTCGAATATTAATCAAAAGTAAGTCAAGAACGATTTAATTATTGAGCGCAAATAATAAAAGAAACAGATACTTACTGTAACGGGCCTTTCCTTCAGAGTCACAATTGAAAATTAATTAAATGAAACAGGTAAATAAACAAACAAAGGATCAGTTTTATTAAGGACGAGAAAATTTGAGATCAATTTTATGGTAACACTGTATTTTGAATCGAAAAAAAGGTAGGCTTTACTCGGTGAAATAATTCACAAGCTTAATCTAAACAAATTCCGAAATATTCAATAAGCAGATCAAACGGATCTATCTGAATTTTAGAATTTGATTAAATAAAATCAAGCATCTTAGGCTCGACAAGATTGACCCAAAATTCAAAGCTCGTTTAAAAGAAAATTTGAATGACTAAATGTTACCTTAATTAAGGAGAAAAAGTTAAAAAAGTTATTCTTTGTTCGAAAACAAATAATAAATAAAAAAATAATAATTAGAGATCGTAAGTTAATTACACACACAAACTTGCCGCAAATATATATATGGATGAAAAAATAAATAAAATAGAAATTGCTCAATTATGGCCGATGAGTAACTCCTCAGGCAGCTTCCAGAAAAGAACTGCTCACGGTAGAAAGAAGACTTCCTTGACAGGCGAAGGACTACAAGACTCTATATAGGTAGTACCGCTAGACAGGCGTAGCCAAGGAACACTCTGTCGCTAACGATGCTCGTCGATAGCAATGAACACCGACGGTAGCAATGGATACGACGGTGGAATAGAAATAGATCAACGGTAGCAATAAACCCAACGGTAGAAGTAGACCCAACGGTAGCAGTAGAGTCAACGGGAGAACCCTGTGAAAGAACACATATTCAAGGTTCCACACGTAACTTTTAATGGACGAGCATTATAATTCGGTAATCAAAATCAACCATCAAGGAAAAAAAAATTAGAATCAAAAAAAAAACAATAATTTACCTGTGTAGGGGTAGCCAGTTGCTTATTGCTAGATAGCTTTGCAGTTGGGCAAGAGGGCCTATGTAAGGGATTAAAAAGGGAATTAAAAATCTGCCCACGTGCGTCACAATGTTGAAATGATGGCGTTCACAGAAAGACAAAAAAAATGCAAAAAAACCCACAAAGGGCAGTTTCAGACATCAACACTTAAGAAAAGATAAGGCACAAATATAGACTGAAACTGTTAAAAATGGCCCGGTTGGAAAATCACTTCAAAGGTAAAATCAAAAATTGATTCCAACCGGTATCCAAAATAGCTGCTTGACTTACAAAGGTCGACGTAGAGTGTGACGCCTGGAGAGCGGAAACTCGAAAAGCAGAGTATCCCCACTTCGAAAATCTTGCTCCACCAATGAATGCATGGCACGACAAGTCACATGTTCCTCTTGATAATTCGTCCAAGGGAATTAGACGATGGAAACCTGGGATTTCGATGTATAGGCATCTACCAAAAAAAACTACTCAGAGTAGCCAAAAAGCCATTGTAATTAAGCCACTTCAACTAATAGAATTTCTTAATTATTCCGAGGCAATTAAGGAACTGACAACCAATTCAAAAACAGTATGTACTACGAAAGCCGGAAACACTAAAAGGCTACCGACTTTACTTTCGGGGTCCTCACGCGCCAAATTCAATTTATTCGAAATCGAACTTTGTTTAGCAACGCAAATTTTATTTTAATTATCTTGATCAAGATATCTTCGGAGCGAAACCGGCCAGAATCTACGAGGGTTTTTCGCTAGTAAATACAAACGCGCTCGAATGATGACGAATTATAAGGTTATTTACGCTTCGCTATACGATAGCCAAAACGGCCGGTGACATATGGTCCAATTTATAAAAATATTTCACTCTTTCAAAGATTAAGGTCACCCTAGATAAAAAGTGCTATTACGCAACAAAGCAACCATATACAGCAAGCCACCATAACCTCTCAAAGCTCGAGAATGCCAGGGACACAAAAATACCCATACCATTCTCGCGCCAAACACAAACTATGGGAGGCTCCATCTACCGCAATCGGTCGTTGGGGAGGGGCCCCCATAGCGTTTTATATATCAGCCTCATGCCGCGACTGATGTCCCCTCGCGCAGGCAAACTTACGAGCTCCAGGCTCCAGTTATACGCGATATCTACCTTCATTCAGGCACTAATGCCCGATTACGTCAGTGCATATTAATGTACAGGGTGGCTCGTCTAAGAGGAGCCTATACCTTATCTCGAAATCTACGGGGGGTTGGAAAAAAAAATATAAAAGTTATTCCTAGTAAAATGATCTTTATTTTTTTTTGTATTATTTTAATCGTCACTTTTATAGACAGGATGGTCAAAGAAAATATCACTTTTTTAGATGAAACACCCTATATTTTATTAAATTTTTGGATTCTACTTAAAATTCTAAGCATATTTGATGTATGATGTTATACCTCTAGCGATAGTTCTTTATAAACAGTTGAAAATCGGTACTTTGACTACTTTTCACCTTGGTAGCAAGAAGACCATTAGAGATGGAGTAAAATTAATTTCACATTCCTATTTTAACCTTTCAAGAGCTATCTGATGGTACTAATTGGCAGGTGGTAGCACGAGTACCAAATCTGGTACCTCGGTAGGTACCATCAGTTAGCACCATCAGTTAGCTCTTGGAAAGTTAAGATAGGAATGTGGAATTCATTTTACTCCATCTTTAATGGTCTTCCTGCTACTAAGGTGAAAAGTAGCCAAAGTACCGATTTTCAACTGTTTATAGCTGTGAAACTACTAAATCTAGAGGTATAATATCAAACATCAAATATGCTTAGAATTTTAAGTAGAATCCAAAAATTTAATAAAATATAGGGTGTTTCATCTAAAAAAGTGATATTTTCTTTGACCATCTTGTCTATAAAAGTGACGATTAAAATAATACAAAAAAAATAAAGTTCATATTACTAGGAATAACATTTGTATTTATTTTTTTTTTCCAACCCCCGTAGTTTTCGAGATAACGTATAGACCCCTCTTAAACGGGCCACCCTGTACATGCAGCAGATGCGATATGTACAGGGTTATGCAACGAGGACCAGACAAGGCGATTTTTTTACTTTCCCTGTACTTTTATAAAAAAAAACTGAAATAGCCATCTTATGTAATTTTCTCCCGCGAATTCGGATATGTTCAGCAAAAAACAATTGAACATCAAATAAAAGTGCTAGGGGCCACTTTGATATTTTTTTTTAATGGATTACTACATTTTTGGACTCTCTAGAAAAATCTAAACACATTTTGTGTATAATATCCTCCTATACCTATCTTTAGCTGTTTACCAAATATTGACAGTTGAAAGTCGGACATTTTGACACTTTGACAGGCTCTAAAATCTAAACCGCACGAAATCAAAGAAAACGGTTTGCACATTCCTATCTTGGGTTTTCATAAGCTATAGAATGATAGTAACTTTGAATTTAACCGGAGGTTTAAAAGTTCCGGTTAATTTTATCCGCAGGTTAAATTCGAAGATACTATCATTCGATAGTTTATGAAAACTTAAGATAGAAATGTGCAAACAGTTTCCTTATTCTTGTGCGGTTTAGATTTTAGAGCAGCTGGTCAAAGTATCAAAATACCCGACTTTCAACTGTCAATATTTGGTAAACAGCTAAAGATAGGTATAGGATATCATACACAAAATGTGTTTAGATTTTTCTAGAGAGTCCAAATATGTAGTAATATACAAGGTGTTCCATTTAAAAAAATATCAAAGTGATCCCTAGCACTTTTATTTGATGTTCAATTGTTTTTTGTTGAACATATCCGAATTCGCGGGGAAAAATTACATAAGATGGCTATTTAAGTTCTTTTTTTTATAAAAGTACAGGGAAAGTCGAAAAATCGCCTTGTCTAGTCCTCGTTGGATAACCCTGTACGTACACGTTACTAATGTACCGGGTGTTTCACTATAAATGTATCCTTCCTTTAACTTTCTCAACTGACATTTTAGAAAAAAAACGTTCAATACAAAAAATAAAGGGGATGAAGTGAAGTTTATTATGGCATACATGTTGTATACAGGGTGTCCCATAAATGCGGGATTAAACAAAGTTTTATTTTTTTAAATGGAACACCCTATATATTATTTCATATTTGGATTTTGCGGAGAATTTTAGACATATTTCATAAATAATGTCCTATACCTACCTGTTACCGTTTTTGAAATATTGACAGTTGAAAATCGACCATTTACCAAGTTTGACATTCTGTAAAATCTAAACGGCTAAAGATAGAGCAAAATGGTTTGCTCTTTCCTATCTTGGTTTTTCATAAGTTGTCGTTTGACACTAATTTTAGATTTAACCAGAGGTTAAATTTAACCGAAATTTCTTAACCTCTGGTTAAATAAAAAATTAGTGTCAAACGATAGCTTATGAAAAACCAAGATAGGAAAGTGCAAACCATTTTGCTCTATCTTTAGCCGTTTAGATTTTACAGGCTGTCAAACTTGGTAAATGGTCGATTTTCAACTGTCAATATTTCAAAAACAGTAACAGATAGGTATAGGACATTATTTATGAAACATGTCTAGAGTTCTCCGCAAAATCCAAATATGCAATAGTATATAGGGTGTTCCATTTAAAAAAAATATATCTTTGTTTAATTCCGCATTTATGGGACACCATGTATACAACAGTGCTATGCCATAAAAAACTTCACTTCATCCCCTTTATTTTTGTATTGAACGGTTTTTTCTAAAACGTCAATTGGGAAAGTTAAAGGGGGGGGGTCCATTTATAGTGAAACACCCGGTACAAGGTGTTATATTTTGAACAGAGTCTACAAGCTTTATTTTTAAAGATATGGAAAAATGGCAAACATAAAAGCTTTAGGATTTAGTCTCAACCGCCACGATTCGTCATCCTTGAATATACAGGGTGTGCAATGTAGCAGTGGTAAATATTAATTTTGGTATTTTAAATGGAACACTCTGTATATTATTGCATATTTGGATTTTGCGGAGAACTCTAGACATATTTCATGAATAACGTCCTATACCTATCTCCAATTATTTTTGAAATATTGACAGTTGAAAATCGACCATCTACCAAGTTTGACAGCTTGTAAAATCTAAATGGCTAAAGATAGAGCAAAATGGGTTGCACTTTCCTATCTTGGTTGACACTATTTTTTTTAAATTTAACCAGAGGTTAAGAAATTCCGGTTAAATTTAGCCTCTCGTTAAATCTAAAGTTAGTGTCAAACGATAGGTTATGAAAAACCAAGATAGGAAAGTGCAAACCATTTTGCTCTATCTTTAGCCGTTTAGATTTTACAGGCTATCAAACTTGGTAAATGGTCGATTTTCAACTGTCAACATTTCAAAAACCATTGGAGATATGTCTAGAATTCTCCGCAAAATCCAAATATGCAATAATATACTGGATATTCCATTTAAAATAACAAAGTTGATATGTACCACTGCTACATGGCACACCCTGTATATTCAAGGATGACGAATCGTGGCGGCTCAGACAAAATCCTAAAACTTTTATATTTACCATTTTTCCATATCTCTAAAAATAAAGCGTGTAAACCCCGTTCAAAATATAACCGAACACCCTGTACATAGTGTTATATGTTCGTAATGTCCTGTGTGTCAACCCGAAATAGGGTTTTTTTGCTAATTTTCTATGTATATTATCTTGCTTAATATAACCCTGAACCCAAGAATCTAAGAACCAACAACTTTTGGGAAAGATAAAAGCAATTTGGTTGAAGGGGTTATCCCATGTAACTATATTTAACAGTCAATGCTGCTAACCTATATGCGGAAGGGCCTACATCTGCCCTACGCCCGTAGATGTTTGGTAGCCTTGAGTGCTACACCGTAACACGCGTCATATAAAAACATTACTAAGCACCTAGGTTATAGGTACTCAAAATATGTAATTCTTGAAATAAATTATTATCTATCTATCTATCTATGTGAGTTAAGGCCATTACTTTAAACACCCTCTACATTCCACTTTTAATGGGAACTGTAATATCGCAAGTTGATTTACGGATAACAGAAAACTATAAATTGTTTCATAACCCTGCTTTACTTGTCTTTATTAATTGGTTATGATTAGGGTGCAATCATTTCATGTGCTGTACGAGCTGAATATATTTTCAGGCAGCTTTCAAAAAAACAACGTCACAAGAAGGAACATTTTCTATTAAACAACGATTTATTTGATGGATGCCAACTGAACATATGATTAAATTAATCCAATAAAACATACACTTGTATATACGAATATAAAAAACTGAAAAGACAATTCTATTAATAACTATATTAATAATAATTTAGAGTATAATATTATCAATATGAAAATAAAAAAACAGTAACGTTCTAAGAGCCGCGCGCGTCACGGTGCCTAGAAGTTTTACTTCTTATTCTGAAAAATAACGAGACATATATACTGAATCTCAAAGGGCGTTAAACTATCGACAAGATCATGCAATCTAAATCAAAACAAAGTAAAAAAATACTTTAAAAAATGCTACACTAACGCGTGATTAAATAACGAAAAAAGAAAAACAGTCTCAATAAAGAACAACCAATATTTGTTTAGCCTAAATGTTAGTGCTTCTTCTTTTTAATCTAAAACAAACGAAACAATGATTAAAAAACGTGCATAAACTAAAACACAAACAAGTGCAGTGTCCAAAAATTCCTTATAAGTTATAAGCGAAGTCAACTTTGTAACGATTCAATAAAATTATCCAAATCAAAATGTGCTCTAGCATATCTTTTTATCGACAAAGCTAAAACAAACACTGCAGGCATGCTGACAATGAAAAGTATTTTTTTTTTTAGAATAGTAGCCTTCGAGCGATATATCAGTTAAATTCAAATTTACCTTTTCTTTGGTATGTTTCGCATGGACGTCGGTCTGGCTTCCATGCTGAAGATTCTTATTCGATCGCTCTTGTTCCAGTAACTTGTGTAAATTCGCTACCTCCTCTGTCAGTTCTTCCTTTACCAAAGTGAGCCTTTCTAATTCTAGAAGCACTTCGGCCTTGTCTTTCACTGAAATAAATAACATTGGAAATCAAAAGATGATATTTGTAATATAAATAAATTGAAAACATTAACCAAAAGTAACAGATGGCGAATATATAGATGCAGCATCGCACAGCAGGCACAAGCTGTTTTAAATTGTTCACAATAGCTTATTGGACCTGATTTTCACTCAAGATTCGGACAAGTGTCAGCTTGGCCGACTTTTTCTTAGTTCCCTTTATCATCCATCCACCCCCTCGTATTCCTATTCATACAAGAGTAAATAGCTCAGAAGCACATGATTGTCTTAACTTTGAAGGGTTTTATAGATAAGACAGTTTTTGGACCAATTAAATTGGGACATTCTATTTAATGGTAAGACAGTAATAGATACAATGTTAAATATTCCCATCATTATCGATAGTTTTGTACCTTTGAAAAAGTACTCAACCAGAAAAATCCCAATATGGTTCTCTGCTAATCTTAAAAATTGTATAATTCAAATGTTGATTATCGGAAGTTTGATAAGTTGAGACGTCTATACAAACAGGTCTTATAGTCAAGTCAATGTTAAAAGTAGCTTTAACATTGGGTTGTAGCGGTATATTTTGTTGTGATAACATTAATTACTATAATTGGGCCTTGCCCGTTGATACATAAATAAATAAATATAGTATAGTGCATACAATTTGCAATAAAAAAATGGCACTAGCTGTTCTAGCAAATCTGTTGCTATTGTAGCCTACTTCGTCTATCGTGTAAATAAAATTTTCACTACTGTTTTCATTAGATAATACTTACTTTCTCCTTGACTAAGCATGCTACACAATGTAGTGTTTCTCTTTTTAACTAAGGCGATTTCTTTTCTTGCCTCTTCTAATTCCTTTTCTAACACAGCGTTTTTAGATCTCTCCGAGTCGAGTTTTTCCTAAAATCCAAGTTCAACATAAGCAATATTTGAATAATCAGCATATTACTTAAAATTTGACAAATAAATATTATGCAGAAAATTAGGCTGAATATGTTCCGTAAGCTGAATTAACTCATTGCGCTGAACTGCATATACAAAAATGTCTCCAAACTGCTTCTAAAGGCACTTTTATTCATTCAATTGTACTGGACATTTTCCGTGAGTTTAAGTAAGTAAGTCATTCGACTGTGTCATCACACAATTATTCTGAAAAGTTAAGAAGGTATAACGTTGACGACTCTAGCACTGGTATGATAACCAGCCATCTGTCAAAGAGATACCAAGAGGTATACATGGCTGGGATATCATCAGATAGAGGAGAGATCAGTATCAAGATGTCACAGGGTTCTATTCTGGAGCCCTTATTATTCTT
The DNA here is from genome assembly GCA_016904865.1 of Pissodes strobi. NCBI lineage: Eukaryota > Metazoa > Arthropoda > Insecta > Coleoptera > Curculionidae > Pissodes > Pissodes strobi. The sequence continues at coordinate 192,551 of MU182265.1, forward strand.
AATCTACATCAGTGATTTGCACAATTGACACTACAATCTGCTGCCATAAAAAAGAGCTGTCGGAAGCTCTGGTTGTCGAGGTCCCAAAAATGAATCACATCAATTCAACTCTTTGTCAACACGAGTTGTCGACTTGTATCTACAACCAAATTGAATTTCAAGAAGGCTTCCTGTTAATGTATACTTTACTTAAAAATCAGAGCTGGGTTATGTTGGACTCAATTGTTGACATTAATTTGGCTGTGATCACATTCTATAGCATTGTCGACAGTATTTTTAGCAAGTGTGTCCCTCAGTCTTCTCAAGCATCAAAAAAATACCCTGATGGTTCAATAACCAAATTATAAATCTTATAAAAAGAAAATATCAATATTTTCTAAAGTCTAGGAAGTATAGATCGCATTACTGGAGGTCTAAATTTTTGCGAGCACGTATTACTATTAAGCATATGATAAAATTAGCCCACTCAAATTATCTGCATGATGTCAAAAATAGTCTAAAAATGAATCCAAAGCTTTTTGGTCTTATGTAAATAGCCTTAAGGATAATCCTTATATTCTCGAAGAAATGACACTTAATGATTGTACATATACAGGTCCACAAAATGTTGCTGAAGGTTTTGCCACTTTCTTCAGGTCTGTCTTTGTAAATGATAATGACATCAATTGTTTGGAAACTTTAATCTCTTCTCATTTTTGTGATAATTTAATAAAATAATTCGAAATAGTAAATGCTATTAAAAAGTTAAAAGGCAATAAAGCTATAGGCCCAGATGGTGTGCCTGCATATATTCTTAAAGGGTGTAGGGATTACTTCATATTCCCACTTAAGACACTATTTAATCTTATTCTGAAGACTTGCAAATATCCAGACAAGTGGAAAACTACCAAAGTAATACCTATTTTTCAATCCGGTTCCAGACAAGACATAAAAACTACCGACCTATTAGCATTGTTAGTGCAGTGTCAAAGATTTTTGAAATAATTATATTTAATCGGTTATTTGATGAAATTTCAGGCAAAATAACTTCATGTCAGCATGGTTTTTTCCAAAGAGGTCCACTTTTACTAACTTAACAACATTTTGTCAATATATACATGAAATTATAAAATAATAAGTCACAAGTTGACGTGATATATACAGATAGGAAAAAAACCTTTGACAAGGTAAGACACTGTCTGATTTTGGAAGCTCTAAAACAATTTGAAGTTTCTCCATATCTCGTAAATTTAATCCAATCCTATCTAAGCAACAGGTTTCAATATGTGGAAATCAAAGGATGCCAATCAGTTGTATACAGAAGCACTTCAGGAGTTCCCCAGGGATCTAATCTTCGCCCTCTTCTTTTTTTAGCCGCTATTAATAGTATTGTTGATGGACTTGAGAATGCTGGGGGTCTGCTTTTTGCTGACGATTTTAAGTGTTTTTTTTCCAATCAATTCAATTGAAGACTGTAAAATCCTTCAAAATGATTTCTGTAATATAGCCAATTGGTGTGACAGCAATTCGTTTAACTTAAATATCAATAAATGTAGCTGTATGACTTTCTCTTTAAATAAAAATAGATTATATCTACAAAAATAATAAAATTAAAAAAGTTGTCACGCAAAAGGATCTTGGTGTAATATTTGATGTAAATCTTACCTTTGACAATCACATTCTAGCTAAAATTGAAAGCGCTCAGTAAATAGCAGGTTTTATCTCAAGAAATACGAAACATTTTGACATTAATTTATATCTCTATCTTTTTGACAGCTTAGTTGTTCCAATTTTAGAATATGCATCTGTTATTTGGTCGCCACAGTATGACATTTGGATTTCTTCAATTGAAAGAGGTCAAAGGAAATTTTTGAAATCCCTGTATTTCTGGAAATATGGCTTGTATCCACAGAGAGGTTGTGACCATGAGTATCTGTTAGATGTATTTCAGAGACTGCCACTTGAGAGGAGAAGGGATAAAGTACTAATCAAATCAAATCAAATCAAATAGTTTATTGAGTTAATATACAAAATTTAGTTTACACTCGTCAAAACAGTTCAGACTCAACATAAAAGTTAACATGACTAATCACACAACACTTATTACGTTACATGTTATAAAACACTTAATCTAATTTAAAAAAAAAACATAGGTAGGTAATGCATTAAGGTGCAATATGGGCACTATTTAAGTTACAGGAAATTAAAACTGGCAATTAAGGAACTCATCTACACTATAAAATGACTTCCCCAATAAAACCTTCTTCACATGACATTTAAATGCCTTTACAGGCTTTTCATTAATTAAATTAGGCAGCTTGTTAAATAGCTTACCCGCAATAAATTCTGGTCTGCTCTGGCACCCTCCCAAGCGGCAATACATTGGGACATAATTAGTACTGTTTCTGGTGTCATGATCATGTACATCTCGATATGTCACAAGGTTATTATTCTGCTTTACAAAAAGAAGGCCCTCAAGGATATACAATGATGGAAGAGAAAGTATGCCCAACCTAGCAAAAGCACCTCGGCAGTCCTCCCTGTAACCTAGTCCAGACATAATCCTGATGGCTCTTCTTTGCAAGCCAAAGACACGTTGCGAATGAGAGGATCCTCCCCATACAAGTACACCATAGGCCATGACACTGTGAAAAACCCCAAAGTACGCTGTTCTCATGGTGGCATCAAATACACAACCATAAAGATTACGCAATAGAAACACACTACTACCAAGCCTTCTGCACATACTTTCAACGTGCGCATCCCACTTTAATGGCTCATCCAAGAGGTCGCCGAGAAATTTTACTGGGGGTGTTTTATTAGCAAGCATAGTATTTCTTAAGGTAAAAGTCATCATCTGCGTCTTCTCCCGGTTCAACGAAAGCCTGTTTGACAGGAACTAGTTCTCAACCTGCTATTTAGCCGCGTTTAGGCTTGCATGGGCTCCTGCTTCAGATTCCCCAGTTACCAAGACTGTAGTATCATCAGCAAAAAGCACAAATTTTCCTGTTTGTTTTTCCAGGGGAAGATCATTGATCTACATAAGGAACAGCAAGATATGCCGTCTGTCAAGGCTGCTGATGAACATGGTGTGTTTGAAGGTGCACAGATTACACTCTCTCAAGTAGGCCGAGCAGTAGATTCGGCCATGGCACACAGCAATGTGGATCTACAGGACCAGCTGAAAGATAGTCAGTCTTCCAGTACATCAACCACAAAGAATGCTGACTTTGTTGGGGTGGTTCGGCATACTGGAAATAACAAAGTTGTCCAACCCATAAATAGCCAATTCATAGGAGTTCCTAAGAAAAAATGGCTACATGTAAGCCAAGTACAAAACAGTGCTACATGTGAGTCGGTGTTGGCTTATGTTAAGAATAAGGCCAGCATTACAAATCAAGGAGAAATCTCAGTTGCCGAACTAAGGACAAAAGGTGACACATCATCATTTAAAGTAGGAATAGACAGTAAATATATACCACAGGTAGAAGCTAAAAATTTTTGGCCGGAAAATATCATTATCCGAGAGTTCAAATTTAAGCTTCGCACCAGACAGGCTGGTATGAGTCAGTTCCATGGCAGACATGCACGTGCAGGATCATACAATGGCAATCAAAGTAATTCCAATTTTCACTGGAGCCAAGGAGGGAGAACCAGGTACAAAATGGTTTCAATATAGGTGTTTACTATCAGAATGTTAATGGTCTTAGAACTAAACTTTCTGAGCTTCGTAATAATGTTGCACTCAATCAATACGATGTGATTTTGCTTACTGAAACATCATTGAATTCAGATTTCATCGGTGGTGAATTGGGCATGAATAACTACAACATATACCGAAAGGACAGGGATAGTACAGTCACTGGCAAACAGAGAAATGGAGGCGTACTGATAGCAGTAAAAAAGAAATATAAATCCCAACAGCTGCAAATCTCTTGCTACGATAGCGAGGAAATATGGGTATCCACAAATCTCTGCAAGAACCTCAAAAAACTATTCTGCTGTGTGTATATTCCACCATCATCATGTAGCGATGCCTATAAAAAACATTGTGAAACAGTGGAAAGAGCATCTGGTTTATATAGTGACCATAGTTTATTTGTTGCCGGGGACTACAACCTCCCCAATCTAAAATGGTCCAATGACACTCTTGGCACTCTTATTGAGGGATATTCATCAGATGCAGAGAGTGTAATTGAAACCTTTCCATATTTGAATCTGTATCAAATCAACAATGTACCAAATTACAGGGGTGTTTATTTGGACCTAATTTTCTGTGATAACCTAAGTCATAAAACTGTATGCGCTAGTGATAGTTTAGTAAAGTGTGATAGGCATCATCCAGCCCTAGTCATTGCTGTTAACTGTGATAATACACCTGATCATGTTGAGTATGATGATGAAATTTTTGATTTTAAGCATTCTAACTTTTGTGATATTAATTATGTTCTACTTAATGTTAATTGGGATCATGTCTTTGAATGTGGTGATGTTGAGCATAATGTTTTATTGTTTTATCAGATTCTAAATAATGTTCAATTTGTTCCTAAAATTAGGATTAAAAGTAAATATAAATTTCCACCATGGCACTGAGCTGAAAGCCAATGTCTTTAACAAAAAATTGGCCCACAAAAAATATAAACAGACTGGAAATGCTGATGATTATTGTAGTTTTTGTAGTCTTAGGGATCTATGTAAGAGGCAGGCAAAATCTTGTTATAACATGTACGTGAGTGAAATTGCGAATAAAGTAACCACCGACCCACAATCGTTCTGGAACTACGTCCGCATTTATCGAACAGATAATGGCATTCCTGTCTGTCTTAAATATAACGGTGAAGTAAGTGATAATGTGGAAGGCACTGTTGGTTTCTTTTCTCACTTTTTCTCATCGGGTTATGGAAAACCAAATGAAAATGAAAGGCTTGTTAATGTTACTTCATGCTCAAGCAATGTTAATATAAATGGTCTCAATATTAAGATAAGTGATATATTGGAACATTTGTCAAATGTAGATATAAAAAAAGTCCTGGCCCTGATGGTATTGCCCCCATATTTATAAAGAACTGTGCTTTTGCATTATCGAGGCCTCTTTGGTTAATATACAACAAATCTCTTTCGTTAGGTATATTTCCCAATGTATGGAAAATATCATTTGTTGTCCAATTTATAAGAACAATGGCTCAAGAAATGAGGTCACTAAGTATCGGCCAATAACTATAATGTCACATTTTCCCAAAATATTTGAATGTATTGTTAATGAATTTCTTTGTGAGTGTTTCAAAAATATCATCTCTGTCAAACAGCATGGCTTTTCAAAAGGCAGATCAATAACAACAAATTTACTATTGTACGAACAAGTAATTTCTAAAGCGCTTGAGAATGGATTTGCAGTTGACTCCATTTATACAGATTTTGGGAAGGCTTTTGACAGAGTTGATTTTGGTGTTTTGCTGCAGAAGCTTTCTGATTATGGCGTGAATGGTGTATTGTTGAAGTGGCTTGAATCATATTTGATAGGTCGTAAGCAAAGAGTTAAAATTGGAACATCTATGTCTGATGATTATAATGTAACATCTGGAGTTCCACAAGGTGTCATCTTGCCCCTCTACTTTTTAATATTTTCATAAATGATATTGTTGACTGTTTCCAACATAGTAATGTTTTGTATGCAGATGATTTAAAGGTATTTAAAGTGTTTGACTCACCAGATGCATCAGTACTTTTGCAGGGAGACCTTCAACGTTTTGAGGAATGGTGCGAAAATAATAATATGCACCTTAACATAAGTAAGTGTAAATATATACAATTTAGCAGAAAATCCAGCCCAAAACTTAACTCATATTATATACAAAATATTCTACTTAATAGTGTAACTACAATTAAGGATCTAGGAATTATATTTGACAACAAACTAACTTTTGTAAATCATATTGACTATGTGTATAATAGAGCTCTAAAAATGTTGGGCTTTGTAAAAAGGCATACCAAAGATTTCAAAAACGTATTTGCTCTCAAAAGTTTGTATTTGTGTTTAGTTAGATCTCAACTGGAGAATAATACTTGTGTATGGTCACCATACTATCAATGTCATAGGGACAGACTAGAAAGAGTGCAGCGCAAATTTTTGTGTCATGTTAGATTTAGATTGGGACTTGATGTTGAAACTTGTACATATGATCATCTCCTGAATATGTTGAATGTAAAGTCCTTAAACGAAAGGAGAATTAATTTTGATAGAATCTTTATTTATAAAATACTTAATAACAGTATAGATTGTAGTGACCTCCTGCAACTTGTTCATATACATGCTCCTTCTAGATCACTTAGAGTTGTGAATACATTTCATATTGAAAACCATCGCACCAATTATGGTCAATTCTCATCCATAAACAGAATGATGTATCATGCAAATGAATTGAGAGTTGACTTGTTTAACACCTCCTTGTACTCCCTTAGGGCAGCATTTGATAGTCAATAGATTGCTAGCCTAGCCTTTTACATAATTTAGTGGTCCATTGTTGTTTTTATAGTTAGTGTATAGTTTGTATCTTTATAGCTCGTTTCTCATTTATATATTGTGTACTTAATTGTTTTTAATATTTTATTCTATTAGACTATTAATTAATTTGTGTAAAATTGACTTTTTGTAAAATTGAGATATTCCTGTTGATAAATAAATAAATAAATAAAGATCAGGAAAAGATCCGGTCCCAGCACAGAGCCCTGAGGGACACCCACATTTATACCCGCTGGGGCAGAAAACTGACCATTGGCTCTCACTACCTGCCAGCGATCCCGCAAATAACTAGATAAGAGTTTAATTATAATACTCCTTTCATCAAAATTATAATAATTAAGTTTTTGAAACAACAACTCAAGTGACATACAATCGAATGCCTTGCTAAGATCGCAGAACAGGACAGATAGATAGAGCCGGTCCTCATAACCGTTCATGATGTTATGCAAGAGTTCAAGCACAGCCTGTACGGTGCTTCTACCATGTCTAAATCCAAATTGGCACTTAGAAAATAGGTTATTGGATTCAAAAAAATTTACAACTTGAGTTGCTATAACCTTTTCAAAGATTTTGGAGATAATGGGAAGCAAAGAGATAGGCCTATAGTTATTTACAGTCTTTATCTCCCTTTTTGAAAATTGGAGAGACTACGGCTTTTTTGAGACTAGATGGAAAAATTTGTTCACATATACACAGATTAATTAGCTTTGTTAGTGGTATAATAATTTGATTTTTAATTGACATACCATATTGTCAATTAAAAATCAAATTACACTTAATCCATAAATATCACAGCTTTTTTTAGTTTTCAAACTATTTATAATCTCCCTAACATTATAAGTTACTTCTTTAAAGCTAAATTTATCACAGGTGATATTTGTTCTAGACAGGTGAAAAAGAGGATCATAGTTACTCATTGGGAGATCTTTAAGGAGCTTCTCTGCAATACCTGTAAAAAAAGAACTGAACTGCTCAGGACTTATTGATACTTCAACTCCCTGCCCTCATTACTGCGTTCAGCATTAATAATATTTCACATCGATTTAGTGGGGTTTTTTGATGTGCTAATCGCTCTATCATTTGAAATTATCTTTGCTTCTTTTATAGCAGTTTTATACGGTTTTTTCAAGTCTTTATAGTGCAGCCAATCATTTGCCCTATCATATCTCTTGCACACCTCACTCACAAACAATAAGGCCCCTCTCATTCGCTTAAGGTCACTGGAAAACCAGCCTACCTTATTAGGATGGTCTGACCTCTTTGTAAATGTTTTTTTCCGGAAATGCATCCTTTAAGATGGACATAAGTATCAAACTTATCACCAGCGCTCACCCCTTTAAGTTCAATAAAATCCCACGAGACATTCTCTACAGTTCCAAAGAATTCATTGATACCCCTCTGAGTAATAGGCCTATAGGTGGTCTTGATAAATTCTACTATAGGCTTTTTGGAAATTTTGGTACCAACCATTTGTCCCTGATGATCTGAAATATGAAATTCAACTATTTGTGTGGAAAAAGTTTCATATGAAAAATTTACGAATGCATTGTCAAGGCAGGAACCCCCACGCGTCGGTTCGAAAATCAGCCTCCGGAACCCATAGCCTCCAAGTAAGTCTATGACAATCAGGGAGTCCGGGTCACCTAAGGTATTACCTATTCCGAAAGACACATTGAAGTCCCCCACCAAAACAATCCGCTTTTGATGACCTATTTGACAAATCAAACCCTCCATTGCCTCCAGAAAAGCATCTAATCTGCCACTGGGAGCCCTGTACAAACACACTATAAAAACATCAAAATCATTTAAAAATACAACACACACCTCAATACATTTTTCTACATTAGCATTACTAACATTCAACACATTTGTAAAATCTAATGACTCTCTTACAAGAATTGATGTTCCTCCACCCCTGAACTCAGTTCGGTACGTGTATGCACCTACTTTAAATCGATCAACACTCAGAGGAGTCAACTCTTCTTCAGATAGCCAATGTTCAGACAGACAGAGTACATCAATTTCTTTGTCAACTAAGGCAGTTTTGAGTTGATGCACTTTATTCCTTATTGACTGTACATTATAGTGCAGTAACTTAATGTTTCCTAGTGTCTGCTCTTTGCTGGTATTTGTCTGTTTGCAGACCCTATTTTCCTTAAGTTTAAAAAATCATTTATAAGTACTTCCTTAGGCCAGAACTTGGAATCAAGAATCTCCGCTTTCCTGTTAGTTGGAACACCCAGTTTGAAGGAATTATAGTATTTCTTCTTTTTGGTTACGATTAGTTCACAATCACAACTTGGAAGGCCATTTGTCTTCAGGTAATTTTTGATATCTTCATCCGTTGTATCTTCTGCCAGTTGTGAAACAAAGAGCCATGACAGATTTCTTGGTTCTACAGCCTTCAAGGAAGAACTATCATCTTTTGTACCCTCTACGCAGTTCGGTCTTATTTTTGGGTCGATGTTTCTTTTCCTGTTACGTCGATAAACAACTTGTTTAAAACCGTCATCCTTTGGTTGTCCTTTCCCATTTGTTTCATTTGAAGGCAAGGAGACGCAGTTATGAAAAAATCATCATTCAGCTCAAAATACTTACCTACATACCTAATCGTTTAATATTCTTAGACGAATAGGTGAGACAAAGCAAAAATGGACTTATATACAGTTAATAAAATATTAAATAAATAATTAAATAAGCTTTACCTGACATTGTGCCAAGCTATTAACTTCTTCGAATGCTTCTTGTCTCTTCTTTCGATTCTGTTCAACTTTTTCTTTGGTTATCAACTTTTTAGTACTCTCGAATACTTCTTGGAAAAAGTCCTTTTCATCATCTTTAATCTTAGGTTCGTCTGGAAATCAATAATTATTAGCCTAGTTATTACAAATTAATAGATATGATATTTTACCTTTAACTTCCGGTTCATTATTTAATTCCAAAAACTGATCAAGGCTCATGGTGGTTATGGTGGTGGTTTTTCCTTTCTTCTTTTTGCCTTGGGTTTGTCCGGGCTCTATTTTAAAAACGACATTCTTCTTCGTCTGTTCAAATTCTAGTTTTGATTGTAGAATTGCACTTTGCATCTGCAAAAGACAATGTTTATATTTGTTATTTAATGAATGTTCTACTCTTATAAGCTGCTAAGAATAAAATTCAAAATGAAATGCTAATAAGTATGCTTATACCATTCTGGTGCCTACCTGCTCCTCAAATACTTCGTTAACAAATGTTGCATCCTTCTTCTGCCATTCTTCCCAATTCTTTTCATGTTCTTCCCTATGTTTTTTGTTCTTTTTCGAGGAGGTAAACTTTGGTTTCTGAAAATAAGTATATTTTAAAAGTGAATGACATCGAAGCGCTAGCAACAACTTTACACATGTCCTTAGTTGTTTAATGCTTCGTTACCAAATCAAAACACATACTAGAGCATAAATATTATACCTCACTGTTGCCATTGCCTTTTTTACTTGTGGCTGCCCAAGAAGGTCTTGTAGATTCTTTTGCACCACCGCCCGGTTTCTTATTCTGTTTATTTTCGGGTTTTTTCTTGGAATTACTACCGCCCGGACGAAAGTCGTCGTCCTCAATTTTCAGACAAGCAAATCTCGAGGGTACCGCAATGTCCATCTCTGCAACAAAAAAATTTATGAATATAGGTATAATGAGAATTAATTGAAAGAAACTAGGGTGGTTTAACTTACTTTACAGCTTTGAAAGGTGTGTTTTTGACTAGCAAAATCACTGGATCACTGCCCAAAATGCCAACCTCCTATGTTTATTTTTAGGAAATAGGAAATGTCATGTCAGTGTCAATGTCAAACAAACTACAGACTTTGCGGCTGCGCAATTATAGTAAATAGACTATAGGCAACCAAAGATACCACTCCAGTTCATGGGTTTTGCCTACGGAGGGCTCCGTAGTTTTGTCTCGTTCGAGAATCGAGAATCACTCTTGGCATCTGATAATAAAATATAAAGACAACGCCATAATTGGAAATATATAGAACAATTTGAATTCGTAAGGAAAAACACCGCCGATAAGTTTAGCATGTCAATTTTATCAATAACACCTATAGTTGAGTCGATATTGGTTTTATTGTGTACACAATATGCGGTGAAACACTTGATTTTGCTTTCATACTGCGCCTGCAGCTCACTGCATTACTGCAAAGCAAAGGCAAAGGGAAACAAACGAGATGCTATTAGTTACGACAAAATATTGTTCTCTCTTCTTCATTAGTAGGGCCTCTTGTAATGCAACAAAGTGAAACAGCGAAATAAGCGTCTCGGTAATGTACGCTTGTGACGTCAACCGCCCGCCAACTGGTTCTTTGGAAGACGATCAGATGGCTACACAGTGGGCGAAAATCCAAATACGCAATGCACAAAAAAGAGTTTTTTTATTTTTTTTCTCATGTAGTTGTACTTGATAAACCTGTGAAGAGCAGTAGGACAGTGTTTAAAAAGAAAGTACTGTTCTACCTACTAAAAAATAAATATGGTCACCGTACTTAAACTATGTGAATACACATATGTTCCTTTGTTACATGCACTACACAGCGTATAATATGTTGTTGTTAGAGTGGATCGTGATCATATGATTACCTTTCAGAACGAACAGGTAATTATTTGAGGATTTTTGTGTAAGCCTAGCCCACGCAAAACACGTAGATTAGGGCTTAATTCAATAATCACGTCATCTGCAACGATATTGGTTAACGCCATTACCCACCCAGTTGATTATGACGGATCAACTGGTCTGCTGTTTCGCTAGGTCGTGGTTGGATAGTGAACACTCGAATTTAGACTGTACTAATCTCAAAGCTGTAGTGTATGAATATTGTTTATCGTATATGTTCTCGATATAATTTTGTTGTGAGCAACTCAAATTACTTGATATTATAGGTACGTATTGATCTAATAAATAAAACATTTTAAAACGATATGCATATTAGTTTATTTGCTGAATTATTGTCCAATGCCTTGTTTTCGAATCAAGTGTATGTTAGACAATGCCTGTTTTTCTGGCTACAAAAGTTGATTGTTCGTCTTATCATATAAACTTTGCATTAGAGCAAAATATGAATAGGCTGTTTTCAAGACCTAAAACGAAAAACATATATTATTATTCAAATTCAAATTCATTTATTCATGTCGATATGCAAAAGCCTAACACAAGTCATAAAAGATAATACGGGATAAAATTTTCAATTAATATTAATACAAAAACATATAAACGGATAACTACATATACATTTAAAAAGTAAATAAAACACATGTTAAAGTTCAGATTAAAAACAGTCCTAATCTACATTGTGCTAGAACTGCTGAAATCATGTGAGAGAAACTCGTCAAATGAATAAAATGCGTTTTCCAACAAAATTTCCTTAACCTTAAATTTAAATTGTTTTATTGGGAGATCTTTTAAAATGTCTGGAAGTTTATTAAAAAACTTAATCCCCCAATACTCTGGTCCACTTTGACACCTCTTTAATCTCCAATAGGATGGGACGAGATGTTGTCTGTGCCGGGTGTTGTAGTTGTGTGTGTCTTCATGGGTCCTGAAATGCCCCAACCTGCCCCTAACAAACATGAGGTTCTCCCCTACCCCAAGAGTGCAAAAAGCCTGTCGACAGTCATCTCTAAATGCCAAGCGCGCAAGCACTCTGATTGCTTTTCTCTGGATTCCAAAGACCCTACACATATCAGCAGAATGACCCCAAGCTAAAATTGCATAACTGATATGAGTATGAAAGATAGCAAAGTACGCTGTTTTCAAGACTTCAGGGGCCACATTCATGCTTAGGGTTCTCAGCACATAAAGGCTTCTACCCAACTTTCCGCTCACCATCTCAATGTGGTCCCTCCACAAAAGTTGTGGATCCAAAAGAACACCCAAGAATTTGACACTGGTCACGCTGCCACTCTCCCCATGAAGATCTCGAAGAGAAAATACCACTCTGTTGGTTTTCTCCTCATTGAGCAGCAGCAGCCTATTCCCGAGAACCACTCCTTTGCTCTCTCCTGTGCAGCCATGGAACTCTCAAGCGACTCTTTGAGTGAATTAGCTGCAAAG
>MU182265.1:224280-235547 GCA_016904865.1 Pissodes strobi
ACATACATACATACATACATACATACACTTACCAGGGAGAATACAGACAGAAGTCAAGGTTTGCAAAAAACTATCGCCAAACTCCTCGGGGATGAAACCAAAGTCATCAGTAAGGGGCCGCAAGAGTTTATCGAAATCCGAGACCTTGATGAGATGACGACAAAGGAGGATATTCTCGCGGCTCTACAGGAAGCCATCAAGCCTCTGTGTAAAGCCTATAGAGGTGCCCAGACTGCCTCAGTAACACTGGCCGCAACAATGGTGGAGAAAATACTGGGTGAACACGGCAAGATCAGGATAGGTTGGGTCAATTATCGGATAAGAACAGTGAAGAGACCAACCGAGTGTTACAAGTGTTGGCATTACGGACATCTCGCCACTCAATGCAAAAGTGAAGTGGACTGATCCAACCTCTGCTTCAAATGCGGAGATGGAGGCCACAAAGCCGTCGCCTGCAAGAGGGATGCTCGATGCGCCCTTTGCGTTGAAAAAGATAACACGAAGTCTTGTGCCCATATTGCAGGTAGCAGCAGGTGCCCAGTCTTCAAAATGGCACTCCAGAAGGTGCAGAATAAACGGTTATGAAGGTACTCCAGCTCAGACTCAACCACTGTGAGGCTGCGCACGATTTGCTCATGCAGACCTTGCGCGAACTGAAGCCAGATCTTGCATTGACCTCTGAACCATATAGACACCTCGCCACTCAACCCTGGGAAACGGACAGCACCGCTAGGGCCGTCATTTGGTCCTGTGGCAAGTGTCCGTTCCAGAAGCCGGTTTTGTAGTGGCTAAGCTGGGTGGAATTCATTTCTACAGTTTCTACGCTTCTCCCAGCACACCATTTGACGGGTTTACGGATTTCTTAGATCGACTGACCGAGGATGCGAAACAGCACTCTCTCGTGGCAATCGCTGGAGACTTCAACTCCTGGGCAGTCGACTGGGGCAGCAGGGAGACTAAGGCACGAGGGCAAGCGCTACTGGAGGCCATGTCCACACTAGATGTGGTCTTGCTCAACAGTGGTGATAAACCAACGTTTATTAGAGGAGAGACAAGTTAAATTGTGGATCTTAGCTTTGTCAGCAGCAGCCTCGTTAAAGGGAATTGCTCTTGGAAGGTGATGGACACTTACACAGCCAGTGACCACTGCGCGATACTGTGGACAGTATCTACCGATGAGAATACTAGAGGAGTGCACAGGAAAACCCATGCAACTGGTTGGAAAGTAAGTGCTTTTAACCCTGCCATTTTCACGGTGGCTCTAGATACACATCCAACCAGCAATGGAAGTGCTGGAAGGAAGGCAGAATATATTATGAGAAGGATCACGGAAGCGTGCGATGCTAGTATGCCCCGAAAACGCGGCATAAACCAGTCTTCATCGGTGTTCTGGTGGAATGATCTCATCGCTGCCCTACATAAAGAATGTCTTAGCACGAGAAGAGCTTCACATCGCAGCCGGAAAAGACCAAACTATGAGGAACTGGTGGTAGAGTACAAGAAGGCACGTCGAAAGTTAAACATAGCTATCAGAGACAGTAAGAGACAATGCTGGAACGAGCTCATCAATGAGGTGGAGAAGGACCCGTGGGGCAGGCCATATAAGGTGGTCATGGCCCACCTGAAATCTCAGCCAATGCCATCGCCTACATGCCCTAAACTTCTGGAGAGGATCGTTACGGCGCTGTTTCCCCAGCAGATGGAACATGACTGCTTTATAGATCAGCATAAGACAGAAGAAATCCCGTCGATCACAGAGGAACAGCTGTTGGAAGCATGCAGTAGAGTAGGAAGCTCGAAAACTCCTGGCCTAGATGGAATCCCAAACGTCGCATTGAAGGTAGCCATCAAAGCAGCGCCTGCGCTGTTCTTGGACGTCTACAATACATGCCTTGAAGAGGGTACTTTCCCCAGAAAGTGGAAACAACAGAGACTAGTACTTCTCCCTAAAGGAAAAAAGCCACCGAACGAACCAACATCCTACCGCCCACTCTGCATGTTAGATACAGCTGGCAAAATCCTAGAACGTATAGTTCACCGAAGGATCGAAGCGGCGGTCGAACCGGTGCTTGCCAGCAACCAATATTGCTTCCGAAAAGGTCGCTCCACCCTGGATGCGATAGATCTTGTCGTTAACACAGCCAAGGAAGCGATCACGGGAACCAGATGGAAGGGAGGTACAAAGAAGTACTGCCTGGTGGCAACACTAGACATCAAGAATGCCTTTAACACCGCTAAGTGGGACTGCATTATGAGAGCTCTTACAAAAATGAACGTACCTAGATACCTACGAAGGATGGTAGCAAGCTACTTTACTGATAGGATTTTAAAATACGATACGGAGACCGGTCCGAAAGAGTACAGAGTCACTGGAGGGGTACCTCAGGGCTCGGTCTTAGGTCCACTCCTATGGAATATCATGTATGATGGACTACTGAAACTAGTACTCCCAAAGGAAGCTAAACTCGTAGCATATGCAGATGACGTGGCCATAATGATAGTGGCAAAGCACCTCGAAGAGATAAATTTTGCATTTGACACGACATTCGAAAAGATCAGCCAGTGGATGGATACGGTCGGCCTGAAGTTGGCAGAACATAAAACCGAGGCTGTACTCATTACCAGTAGAAAGCAGGTGGAAACCATTGCAGTACGAGTTGGAGCACATGAAATCACATCTCAGCCGTTTCTACGGTATTTGGGAGTGATGATAGATGCCCGACTGAACTTCAAGCACCAGGCAGAGCATGTGAGTGCCAAAACATCGGTCGCTGGAGCGACTCTATCGCGGCTGATGCCCAACATAGGAGGTCCAAAGCAGAGAAGGAGGGCACTGATGTCGTCAGTAGTAACCTCGGTGCTCACATATGGAATTCCCATCTGGTCTGATGCACTCAAAACACAAGAATCTTGGAGGAAAGTTGCTTCGGTATATCGGCTTAGTGCCTTGAGAATTGCTAGCGCTTACCGCACCGTATCTGAGGACGCAGCGTGCATTATTGCCGGGATGATGCCTATTGGAGTATTAGCTGAAGAACGGAAGGCTCTCTACCGACGGAAACAATCAACCACGTTGACCCCCGAGACACTCAGGACAGAAGAACGGGAAAACAGCATACAACGGTGGCAAATGCTGTGGGACACCACAACAAAGGGCAGATGGACGAACCGTCTCATTCGACAAGTGAATGTTTGGCTGAGCCGCGAGCATGGCGAGGTTAACTACTACCTGACGCAGATGATCTCAGGACATGGATGCTTTCGAGCATATCTTCACAGGACACGATGTGTCTTCAGAGTGCCCGTCCTGCCCTGATAAGCCCGTTCCACACTGTCCTGTATCCAACGTAAAAATACACCAGCATAAGGAAGCCGAAACCTGAAGGAAGAGCAATAGCTAGATCCTCCCCCCGTGAAGTAATACCTAACGGCGGTTCCACGGGGGAAACAGAGGCCAACGCCAGAGGAGGTTTTTAGTCGGTATGGGAATAACCGAGCCCGACATACCAGGCATGACAGCAAGTCCTGACGATACGTAAAGAGTATTTTCCAAACCTCTGGATAAAGAAAAAAACATACATACATACATACATACATACAGACATTTTCACTTCATACAATGCCCTTCGCTCGCTGCGGGGTGCAATCAACAAAAGCTAACCCAACCTAACCGAAGGCATGCTAAAAAACTAACATCCGATAAAAAAAAACTTGCAAGGACTTTGCGTTCTAGAGCATGTTATTGAGTCGGTATTGTCTAGAGACGCAAGCTTCACCATCTGAGCCAACCTCTCACACTCCTGCTTTTCTCGAAACGTGTTATACAAACGCGTGAAGTGAAAACATATGTAAACAACTGCGTCGAGTTGAGTTCGGGATGAGGCTCCCCTTAAACGGCGAGAGGCTAGTTCTATTGCCTGGCAACATCGCACGGCCAAGCAACGCTATGTCCATAGAAATATGACTCCTATTTCTATGGCTATGTCACGGCGTTGCCGTGGCGCTGTTGCCGTTTTCAACTTGGAATTCTAGACTCACTCGAGCAGATAAATACTAAAATGCGCGAAATACTTATTGGCTTAGAAAGTTAAGTTTGAAAAACTGCTTAATAATATTATGCACTAATCAAAATATTTTTGCTATAAATTCCGCGCCGTTGCCGTTTCTACTATTCCGTAGCCTGCTTGAAATCGACGTGTTGGGCTTTGACTTAACCTTAAACAACCACGGTCACAAATTGTAAATCAGGGGAGGGCAACGTTGTCAATTTTCAGTTCCCATTACTTTTAATAATGTCAAAGAGTATTATTAACTTCTCGCATGGCCCTCGCGCCCTCCGCTCGCTTCGCTCGCTCCGGGGCGCTACCAAACAAAACTAACTCGAATTTAAAAAGGAATAATATCCTTAAAAAAAGTCTTGCCACCGTCGGGAACCGAACCCGGATCGTTGCGCCGTATCACCATCACAGAATCATACCACTGGAACACCAGTGCCGTTGGAAGCAATTTACTGGAACGTAGACATGGTTAATTGGCAACATTGCGCTCTCTCCCAGCTGATTTATATTTTGTGATTGTGGCTGTTTATACATACATGTCACTTATACACGAGATATATGGTGCATTGAACAAATTGAAACATTCCTAATTTTTACGCAGCACTTTATGAAAATGAATTTGTTTTAGGTGTGACGTTTACGATTTATACGTACGACAACAAGTTCAACATTTGCCTGTTTGTCAACAAAGCACTGATACCGGAACAGAAGGACGCTCAGTATATTGTGGATGAAATACTCCGGAACATGGAAGTTTTAAACGAGGCTAGCCTAAAGGTTTACGGTTAAAACGACTGATACGTTCCAATAGATTTATGAAAAAAAAAAACGTGATATTTGGGCATTTTAAAATATTCTAGACATAAGAAGCATTGAAAGATATTTAATTTTTAAAAAGTATCTACATTGATATTATTTTACCAGCGGCTAAATACGTTCTCCCAAACCCAAACCATGGCTATGCGCATGTGCTAATGTGAAACGTCGAATTTTTTAAACAACGTTGCCGTTTTTTTTTTAAATTGTTGGTCTGTCACATTGTGATATCTATCGATCATCTGGTAAGATTGATTGATCGATAACCCGGCAACTTTGGTGCTTTGGCTAATGCATAGTGGTTTTATGGTAAAATCAGACAAAGTTGGACAAAGCCAACGTGTATAACTCTATCATTGTTGGTGCTTAATGATTAATCAAAAATCGTTGGCCTTTTTAACTTAAACGATAAATAAATATGGCTTATAATAAAATAATCGATTTGGCAACGTCGCGGTTCGGAATTACGTATTTAGCCGCTTTTGTGCCGGGTTTGGAATGAGTGTGATATTTCGAAACTGGAAAATATCCAGAAAAATGTAGAACCGAGATTATAAATGATGTTTAGAGCCTACTCTTATTGAAGTGTCTCGAAAATGGTTTTATGTTTATATTATATATTTTTTATTTCGACTGTTACATATTGTAGTTTTTTTTTACCCGCACAAGTGCTCTACTTGACGTTGTAATTTTTGTTCGGTATATATTCCAGTGTTGAAATTATGTAAAAAGTCCTCTGGCTCATTAATCCGTACATTTTTTTTGCCTAAGTAAATAAATAAAGATAAACAAAAATTAAAATATTAGTAATAAATGAAGGAAAAGGTATTTTTGCTAGAATTTAATGCATTGGGAAACACTAGATTATAAACAAAAATAAAAAATCAGTAATAAAATAAAATTAAAATAAAGGAGACAATAAAGGCTAAAAAATAGAGCATTTTTGCTAGGAATGAATGCATTAGGAAACACTAGACTATAAACAAAAATGAGAAAAATCACTAATAAATTAAGAAAAGACAAAGCAGACAATAAATGCAAAAAAATTTAACAAAAAGAGTATATTTGCTAGAAGTAAAAGCCTATAAACAAAAATGAAAAAATCAGTAATAAATTTAAAAAAAACAAAGGAGATAATAAATACAAAAAAATTAAAAATAGATTATTTTTGCTAGAATTTAATGCATTAGGAAACATTAGACTAGAAACAAAAATAAAGAGAAAAACAAAGGGGCCAATGAATGCAAGAAAAAAAATTAAAAAAGAGTATTTTGCTAGAACTTAATGCATGAGGAAACACTAAACTATAAATACAAAAAGAAAAAATCAAGGTATAAATTAAGAGAAAAACAAAAGCGACAATAAATGTAAGAAAAAAAATAAAAAAGGGAGTATTTTTTGCAAGAATTGAATGCACTAGGAAATACTAGACTATTAAAAAAAAACATGAAAAAATCAGTAATAAATTAAGAAAAAAACAAAACAGACAATGACTGCAAAAAAGATTATTTTTGCTAAAATTCAGTAATAAATTAAAAGAAAAACAAAGGAGACAATAAACGCAAGAAAAAAAATAACAAAGTGTATTTTTGCTAGAATTTAATGCATTAGGAAACAGTAGACTACAAACAAAAATTAAAAAAACAGGAATAAATTAAGAGAAAAACAAAGGGAACAATAAATGCAACAAAAAGAAAAAATCAAGGAATAAATTAAGAGAAAAACAAAAATAGGAAGCAGTTTTGCTAGAATTGAATGCACTAGGAAATACTAGACTATAAAAAAACATGAAAAAATCAGTGATAAACTAAGAAATAAACAAAAACAGACACTGAATGCAAAAAAAATAAAAATAAAGTATTTTTGCTAAACTATACTAACAATTATCTAAAACAAATTCTCTCAGGAGCCGTTTGAATTGGTTTAGGTTATCACAGTTTTTTATTGTCACAGGTAACTTGTTAAATTCTGATAATACTTTGTGCAAATCAAGGAATAAATTAAGAGAGAAACAAAAGGGACAATAAATGCAAGAAAAAAAATAAAAAGGGAGCAGTTTTGCTAGAATTGAATGCACTATGAAATACTAGACTATAAAAAACATGAAAAAATCAGTAATAAATTAAGAAAAAAAAAACAAAAAAGACAATAAATGCAAAAAAAAATAAAAAAATTTGTATTTTTGCTAAAATTAAATGCATTAGGAAATATTAGACTATAAAAAAGATGAAAAAATCAGTAATACATTAAGAGAAAAACAAAGGAGACAATAAACGCAAGAAAAAAATAACAAAGTGTGTTTTTGCTTGAATTTAATGCATTAGGAAACACTAGAGTGTAAAACAAAAATGAAAAAATCAGGAATAAATTAAGAGAAAAACAAAGGGAAAAAAGAAAATAACAAAGGAGACAATACATGCAAACAAAATTAAAAAAGGGTATTTCTGCTACACTTTAATGCATTAGGAAACACTATACTATAAACAAAAATGAAAAGATTAGTAATAAATTAAGAAAAAAAAACAAAGGAGACAATAAATGCAAAAAATAATAAAAAATACAGTGTTTTTGCTAGAATATAATGCATTAGGAAACACTAGACTGTCAACCAAAATTAAAAAATCAATAATAAATTAGGAAAAGACAAAGCAGACAATAAATGAAAAAAATATAAAAAAGAGTATTTTTGCTAAAACTAAATGCATATAAAGAAAAATGAAAAAATCAGTAATAAATTAAGAAAAAAACAAAGCAGATAGTAAATGCAAAAAATAGACTATTTTTTGCTAGAATTTAATGCATTAGGAAACACTAGACTAGAAAGAAAAATGAACAGTACTAAATTAAGAGAAAAGGGGACAATAAATGCAAAAAAAAAATTTAAAAATATTTCTGTTAGAATGTAATGCATGAGAAAGCACTAGAATATTAACAAAAGGCAAAAATGAAGAATAAGTTAGGAGAAAAACAAAAGGGCAATAAATACAAGAAAAAATAATAAAAAAGAATGTATTTTGGCTAGAATTGAATGCATTAGGAAACACTAGACTATAAACAAACATGAAAAATCAATAATAAATTAAAAAAAAAACAAAACACACAATGAATGCAAAAAATAAAAAACAGTATTTTTGCTCGAATTAAATGCATCAGGACACATTAAACTATAAACAAACAAGAAAAAAAAACAGTAATAAATTAG
This sequence comes from Pissodes strobi, assembly GCA_016904865.1. Taxonomy (NCBI): domain Eukaryota; kingdom Metazoa; phylum Arthropoda; class Insecta; order Coleoptera; family Curculionidae; genus Pissodes; species Pissodes strobi. Next base: position 232,357 of record MU182265.1, read on the forward strand.
GAAAAAACCAAAACAGACAATAAATGCAAAAAAATTAAAAAAGAAAGCATTTTTGCTACAATTAATGCATTAAGAAACCCTAGGCTATAAACAAAAATGAAACAATCAGCAATAAATTAAGAAAAAAACAAAGCAGATAATAAATGCAGAAAAAATAAAAAAGAGAGTATTTTTGCTAGAATTAAAAACATTATACAATAAACAAACAAGAAAATAAAATGTAATAAATTAGAAAAAATCCAAAACGGACAATAAATGCAAAAAAATTAAAAATAGAATATTTTTGCTACAATTAATGCAATAAGAAATACTAGATTATAAATTAAAATGAAACAATCAGTAATAAATATGCACCTGTAATTTTAAAATAAATTCAGACTTCATTTAATATGTTTGTAGACTTTAAACTTTCAAGACCGTGAATTTGTTTTGCTAGAATTGAATGCACTAGGAATACGAGACTATAAAAAAACATGAAAAAATCAGTAATAAATTAAGAAAAAAACAAAACAATTAATGCAAAAAAATGAAAAAATAGAGTATTTTTGCTAAAATTAAATGCATTAGGAAATATTAGACTGTTAACAAAAATGAGAAAATCAGTAATAAATTAAGAGAAAAACAAAGAAGACAATAAACGCAAGAAAAAAAATTACAAAGTGTATTTTTGCTAGAATTTAATGCATTCTAGACTACAAACAAAAATGAAAAAATCAGGAATAAATTCAGAAAAAAACAATGGGACCAATAAATGCAAGAAAAAATTTGAGGGAGTATTTTTGCTAGAGTTTAATGCATTAGGAAACACTAGACTATGAACCAAAATTGAAAAAATCAGTATTAAATTAAGAAAATAACAAAGGAGACAATAAATGCAAACAAAATTAATAAAGAGTATTTTTGCTATAATTTAATGCATTAGGAAACACTAGACTATAAACAAAAATTAAAAGATTAGTAATAAATTAAGAAAAAAAATCAAAGGAGACAATAAATGCAAAAAATAATAAAAAATACAGTGTTTTTGCTAGAATTTAATGCAGGTAGGCTATAAACAAAAATTAAAAAAATCAATAATAGATAAAGAAAAGACAAAACAAGCCATAAATGAAAAAATAAAATAAAAATGAGTATTTTTGCTAAAACTAAATGCCTGTACACAAAAATGAAAAAATCAGTAATAAATTAAGGAAAAAACAAAGCAGATAGTAAATGCAAAAAAATAAAAAAGAGACCATTTTTGCTAGAATTTAATGCATTAGGAAACACTAGACTAGAAAGAAAAATACAAAATCAGTAATAAATTAAGAGAAAAAGCAAGGGGACAATAAATGCAAAAAAATAAAATAAAAAAGAAAACATTTCTGCTAGAATGTAATGCATGAGAAAACACTAGACTATTAACAAAGGAAAAAAAATGAAGAATAAATTAAGAGAAAAACAAAAGGGTCAATAAAACCAAGAAAAAAAATAAAAAAGAAAGTATTTTTTGCTAGAATTGAATGTATTAGGAAACACTAGACTATAAACAAACATGAAAAATCAGTAATAAATTAGGAAAAAAACAAAACACGCAATGAATGCAAAAAAAATAAAAAAGAGTATTTTTGCTCGAAGTATATGCATCCATTAGATTATAAACAGACAAGAAAAAAAGAGTAATAAATTAGAAAAAACCAGAAATAAATGCAAAAAAAAAATAAAAAAAGAAAATATTTTTGCTATAATTAATGCATTAAGAAACACTAAGTTATAAACAAAAATGAAAAAATCAGTAATAAATTAAGAAAAAAAACAAAGCAGATAATAAATACAAAAAAATTAAAAAAGATAGTATTTTTGCTAGAATTAAATACATCAGGAAACATTACACAATAAACAAACAAGAAAAAAACGGTAATAAATTAGGAAAAAACCAAAACACACAATAAATGCAAAAAGATTAAAAATAGAATATTTTTGCTACAATTAAAGCATTAAGAAATATTAGCCCATAAATAAAAATGAAACAATCAGTAATAAATTAAGAGAAAAACAAAGAGGACAATAAATGCAAGAAAAAAATAAAAAAAGAGAATAAACTTCATTTTAGCTTTTCAAATCGTAATTTAGAATTTAGATCCCTCAATTTTAAATTCAGAATTAAAAGTGTGAATTTAGACTTTAATCTTATAACTCAACCTATACAGACACAATTTCAAAAGTCTAAATTCAAACCTTAAATTCGGAATTCAGGGGCTAAAGTTTTAATTTAGAATTTGAAGGCTGATTGCTAAGGAGCTGAATTCATCATTTATGATCAGTTTTAAGATATTTTCGATTATTAAATTAAGATCTTAGACTTTCACTATCGTGAATTTATACGTTATAGCTTGAATTCAGCTCTAAATGCACCTGTAATTTTAAAAGAAATTCAGACTTCATTTAATATGTTTGTAGAGTTTAAACTTTCAAGACCGTGAATTTATACGTCATAGTCTGAATTCCGCTCTAAATTAAAAATTCAGACATAATCAAAAGAAAACAAGTAAAGATGAAGGATAAATTTAGACCTACAGTATGCGTTTAGACACAACCGTGAATTTATATGCTGTAGTATGAATTTAGCTCTAAATTCAAAATAAGTTCCGACATCATCAAAAGCAAACAGTTTAAGTTCAAAGATAAATTCAGACTTTAGACTTTCACAACTGTGAATTTATACGTCATAGTCTGAATCCAGCTCTAAATTAAAAATTCAGACATAAATCAAATGAAAGCAGATAAAGATGAAGGATGAATTCAGACTTATACAGCGTGCTTTTAGACTTTAGAATTTCACAACCGTGAATTTATATGTTCCTCCAATCCAAATTTAGCTCTAAATTCCAAATAAATTCAGACAAGGATAAGGTAGATAAGAAGTTACGCACACCGGGTTACGCTCGGTTTTATTTAAAATTTTGTTTGGCAATTCTTATGATAATGAACATATCCTACTTTAGGACACTTAAGTACTTAGTATATGAGGTGTTTTCTAAGTACTGCCCAAGGGAATCTCTTTTGAAAATAGTTGGTATTATAGTTATGTGTTTGGGAGTGCTTAATAGCTGAGATACAGGAGTAGCGGTGCCCGGGGTGGGGGGGGGGGGGTGCTTAGCTCCTTTAATCAATAATAGTTCTTACAAAAATCCCCATATATAGTCTATTTG